>NQII01006581.1:3297-75154 GCA_002778355.1 Clitarchus hookeri
CCCCTCCAGAATTATAATTATAACATACAAATAATAAATAATAAAAAAAATTATTTATAAACTATATTTTCTGTCATCATTCTGTCATAACAATATCAGATAGTGCAATGTACTAAGTAAGCTTTGCATTGTCTAGAAATAGTATTTATCGGACCTTAAAATATATTTTTTGTGTTTAACAAGCAAATTCCATTGTGAAGAAAATGACATACTCCACTAGCTGAACTATACTGGTGTTTACAAAATCCTTTCAAGTTAGAGTCTAATGTATTTTATACGCACGTACGTGTTTGTACGTATGTATATATGTATGTGTGTACGTATTTATAAATGTACATTGTACGTATCTATGTATATATGTTTAGTCTGTATGTAGGTATGGACGTACGTATACATGTAGGCATGCATAACATGCTTTAAAAAAAAAAGGATTTACCTGTAGGGCTGAAATTATTTTACTTCCTTAATGTTCAGAATTATCTTTGACAGCCAAACCAAACAATTTCGAACGCCTTAGACGAACGGGTGTTCTTTCTTGTAGGTGAGAGAAAGGCATCAACCTACCGAAGCTACTGCATCTCACAAATAAAATGTTAACGAAATTCTCTCATGCTGTATGCGAGATTATATGCAATGAAAATGAGTAATCTTAGGAAGAATGTAGTAGATCTTGATAGCTTCCTTCATATTTTAGAGGTTTTTTACGACATGTATATCATAATATAATAAAGAACCCGCCGTTTTTCGGCCTTTCAATAAAAAAAATAGTAGTATTTGTGGAATTTGTAGTATCGACCAATAGCAGTAAGTAGGGGATACTTTTTTTTGGTACTACGAATGCGTGTTGTGAACATGCCTAATTTTTCTAACGCACTTTATGTTTGTTTGACCCGGTAAATGTGTATATATTTTTGGTTTCCCCACTCTGAAGCAAGTTACATCAAATACAGTCTAGCAATGTGTGTGAGTATGTGTGTGTGTGTGATACATTAGGGCCACCTGTATTTTTTGCGAAAAGATTTACGCGTAGACTAGATTTCAACATCCTATGTGCACGCTCACAGCCTTCCTTTGGCTACTGGCCGTTTGTCTTTGTGTGAAGAGAGTCTGTTGCATGAGTGAGCCAATCGGAATTAAGTTTCTCTGATGCTGATCGTTCGTGATTCGCGGCCAGACAGATAAGACGCATAAAAATTCAAATGATCCAATCACGAAAGTGTTCCTGAACTAATCGTTTCACGAAAGACAGGTGTCCCTAACTATACAATCCGCGCCAAAAATGCCGAGTTATTTTCACACGCATACAAATCATCGGACACCCTCCTGCTTTTTAGAAGTAGTCTACAGAGAGAAGTAAGTTACGCACCAAGAGACGCTGGTAAGCGAGTCTAACGCACCTTTACGCGGGAGTCGTTCAAGGCTACCGTCTACCTAGAGCCTTTTCCCACGTTCGAAGCTGAGAAGCGCGGGAGCGGTAAGGGCGACACTGCCACACGCATCAAGTGCCATAAAGCCACTAAGTGCATTTGGAGTGCTCTCGTTGCGCTGCGTGAACCTATGTGTCTTTCAGCGGTGGCTCTATTATTTTATTGATGGAAAGTCTGTAGAAAGTGTCAATACATCGTATTGAAAAAGCAGTTTTTGGCCATTTCGGAGTAATCTTAAACGGTGTTTCTAGATTAAGTGACGTCTTGAGAGTACTCAACAGCCCTCGTCTGAAGTATGTGTTCTTTTCGTATATCAGCACATTAAACGCACGTTCAATAGTCTCGTTAAAAAACGCGTCTTTCAACGCACAGTTCAAGCGCCAAGTAGGCGAGGGCCTTAAGTCTTTCAAGAAGAAGTGTACCTCAAATCCGTAGCAGTATTTGTAAACATTAACTCACGATTGTACTCAGTGTCGTAACATTTTCATATTGGGGTATATATATATATATATACAGGTTAAGAACAAAATCTAAGAAATACCACTGCAAACCTTTAAAAGAAGAGTTTATGGTGCTCCTATCACCCATAACTTCGCAACTTCTGTTTTTTTGTATTTTTACAAGAAATATCCTCGGATTCCCAGTTGCCAAGAAAATCCTTTGAAGGATTACAACAGTTTTCTTGTAGAATCTGCAAAACAAATATTTGTAAAATTACTAATGATAAGCGTGTATTACAACCTACATTATTGAGACGTCGGCGTTAAATTATTTTCTCTTCTAGAAAACAAACGTGATGAATCAACAACAGAGAAAAGGGGAAAATATTATTTCAAATTATAAACCACTTAAACAAAAACTTACTCTCTGCCAGCATAGGGAGTAGAACCCACATTCTTGTGTTATTATCCCTTACCCTCAACACCAATAGCAACTTAACATACGAACTGAACAATAATGTTTGTACTATATATAAAGAAATAAATACCTACAAAATATTAGTGAAATTACTCGGTTATTTAATTTAATTAATTTAATTTAAGAGTTTTGTGTAGATATGAAACATTAACATCAACATTTAATGGGCAATAAGTCACGTGTTTTTAAAATTATCGTTTTATTATTATTATTATAGTTGTTTTGAATGTTTTTCATATTCAAACTTGCAATGCATTTCTTTTTGCATACAACTACACTTCATATCACCCCTAGTTTTTGCGCAAATAGTTATAAACAGTTGCTGATTGTCCACCATTTTGCTTGAACTCGTGGATACGGGTCAGTATAGTACAAATATTTTTGAGAACAAACACGGCTCTTGTAGTTTTACAAACTAGTAATGTTACAAGTGAAACTTTTGATTGTTAAATTACAAACAATTTACCAGTAAAAATTACAAAAAATTTTACAATGTTTGAAGTCTGGCGCCAAGTGTGAACCGTTTATTTAAGTTCCAACGGACAAAATTATTTAAAGAAACCAAATACACGATGTTAAAGTGACGCCCAAATTAATTTTTGAAATTCATAATGCTGCAGTATTAGATGATAGAGCTACTGAAGCATCGCTTAATATAATTAGTAAAAGTGTGGTAACGGCAGAATTTTGAGAGGTTCAAATGCTATTTTGCAATACCCATTAAAATATAGGCTGGCGGTGCTCCCAAACGTTCTACGAGCGCTTCTGGTGTGACTAATTTTTCTTGCAGAAAGCTTATGCCAATAGTCAGAGACATTCGAAAATCAAATTTTCACGCATGAGAATTCTCGGCTATATGGATGCTGTGAAGTTTTCGAAATACGATTGTCCTACAGAGAGTTTTCTAAAGGATTTAATGTTTTTCTTTAAAAAAATCTACCCTAAGCATTGGCAAATCTTTTTTTTTTTTCTTTTACTTGCAGTTTAAGTGACGCAACGGCTGAGATCATTGACAAAATTGATTATTTCTTTTCGCACAAAATACAATACTTTACGCGTACTCCCCACTTGCGTCTACGTCAAAGAAGGAAAGCGCGTAGTGAGCTGGCAACATCATCAGCAGCAGTAGAGTCCTGCAGATGTCCCGCTCTACATGCGAACCATAGAAACGCACTGACCTACCATCATAACGTCATACTGTTCAGTTTATTCATTTGCGTTGCACCGTCCTCTCTGTACTCCCAATATAATAATAATAATAACAATAATAGCGTGTGAGGAGTGCACCCAGGGCAAGGCAACACCTTCCGAGTGATAGTCTTTTCAGCTGGGACCCGTAGGTGACCGTGATCCCCGGGCATGACAGAAATGAGACCCTAGAATGGAGCGGTGCTGGAATGCAAGGGCGGGGGAGCAGGAGTACCCCGATAAAACCCGCCGGCAAGCGGCATCGTCCAGCACGATTCCCACATCCGGGAGTAAACCCGCAGGGGATCGAACCCGGATCGCCGTGGTGGGAGGCGAGCGCCCTGGTCACTACGCCACCGCTGCCCCTAAACTCAATATAATCTAATATTATAATATTCGTGTGAGGTATTCACTTTTACGTTGGACGATTAATCACGTATTGTGAACAGGCGACGGGACTTCTTAATTATAGTAGACTTTGAACCAGGTTGTAAGAAATTTTTTTAAAGTAAATTTCCTAACATGTCATGGAAGTTTCCAACCTATACGCAGTGTGGGACAGTTACCATACATTAGTATACAAATATGGAAGCGTTTAGCAGGGCTACCGTGTGGATTTGGTAATGACAGTCCCCATTTGGCTGTTTCATATACCTGTTCAGGAGCTCTACCACGTGTGTATAAGGAAAAACTTCACCATAACAAGTTTTCGTATCATTCCTAAACACTGGTGTGGTAAATTTCCGAACTATGTTTTTCTTAGAGTGAACCAACTCTGTTCACTTTCCGTTGCAATTTCGGGATTTTGGTAATTGGGACCGCTAAAATCTAGTACTGCATATGAAATTTAACGATGCTGCCAGAATAAAAACAGCTTTTGTAAATTGAGTCTTTGTCAGTATAGGAATTTTACATTTCAATGTGAAAGCAGTAGTATAAGAGTAATACTGTGGTGGAGTATTATTTTTAAAAATAATTATATTTAACAATTTTCTAGAAATTATGCCCATATAATTATTTTACTGTCTTACAATACCAGAAACGTGACTCTGAAATATCAACTTATTTTATTTTACAGCGATACATTCGTTGCTGGAGATTTACTCACACGATTTATTGCTTTCAAAAAAAAAATCAGAAAGAAATAAACATAAAATATTCCCCTTTATACTATTTTTCCGCAAAAAAAACTAACTAAAAATGTAATTTTTTTATTTTATGTACGTTCCAGAGTTTTATTGCGGTTGTTCAGTAAGCTGCTGGCAAAAGTCTTTTGCTCTTTTTTCACCAGATTGTTTCAGAAAAAGTTAGCATTTTCCAGACCCTAGTTTATATTTAAAGCCGCCATAGTCTCACCTTTTCTAGAGTTCAACATCGACAGAATTGTTCCGTGTGTACGGCTAAGCACAAGTAACCAAAGAAACTCTTAGCGTTTTAAATCGCCAGAAACAAAAAAAGTTATACAGCAAACGTCACATATCGTTAGTCTTCAAAGTAATCCCCATCATTGACATCCAGCACCTTTTGCCAACGTGTCTCCAGCTGCGCAATGCCCTGGGGGTAAACATCTGGGGGTCTTGGGCGCACAGAAATCCTCAAGTACCTGCCGCAAGCCTGCCTCGTCTGCAAAGGATTCCCCGCGAAGGTGGTTGTCCAGGGAATGGTAGAGGCGACAATCTGTCAGCGCAAGGTCCGGGGAGTACGGTGCGTCACACAGTGTCTCCCAGTAAAGTCACTCTAGCGTATCCCTGGCCACCCGCGCCGCATGGCATTGTCGTGAAGGAATAGCACACCCTTGCGATTGACCAACGCTGCCTCCTTCTGATTCAGTGCCCGTTGAAAACGTTGCAAGTGTTGCAAATACATGTCCGCGGTAAAGTTTTGGTCCGTTGGTAATAACTCGTAGTGCATCACTTGGCGTGAATATGGCGTTTTCGAAAATCAATGCCTGGCCCTATTTAAATCATGTTATTTTACATAACCTTCTGTAGTTTTGAAAAATTTGGTGGAAATTCGTTTAATTGACCCGGAAATATGGCAAAATATTCCATTTACTCACATGACAGTATTTTCAAAAAAAAATTCTGCAAAAGAGGATTTTTGTATGCATAAATGATGCTTTTAATAGATGCTGTTGGCGTACAAAATGTTGTTAAAATTGGTTTAACCATATAGTAGTTATCCTACGAATATTATAAATGCGAAAGCCTGTGTGTGTGTGTATGTTTGTTACCACTCAACTCCATAATGGCTGAACGGATTTTGATAAAATTTGGTATGTAGGTACTTTAGGTCATAGAATACTTTTTATCCCGGAAAATTATACGGTTCTTGTGGAATAGCAACAAAACGTAATTCTGCAATAGCTCGGAACGAGACCAAAATATTGTTTTCCCTCTGGTGTCAGAGTTTATCAGGCTTAACAACTGATTTCAATCGATAACAACCGGGACCGAATATTTAACGTGCCCTGCGAAACCCGGAAGCGCTAAGATGTTATGCCACTAAACGGTCACCCTTCCAAATGTGTGCCGCTGGGAACGTTGCTTAATTTTGGTGATCGATTAAGATTCCTCATCCAAGCGCAAAAAGGTAGACTTATTTGTAAAGCTACAACTTGATGAAACTCACGTTTTGATTTTCATACATCAACGCTGGAAAGCAGAAATGTGGTAACTACGCGATAGTTGCACAGATACACTCCAAAAACAATACCCCACTTCTTGGCTATCAGGTAAAAAATATTTCCTTCCTTTTAGGTTGCCGTAATCAGTTAAAAACCTAGGCCAACATAGTATAATTTTATAATTCTGTTTTCACATAAATGTATTGTCTTTTCCCAATTTATTTATTAGTCTATAACTGTAAAACTCAATTGCACCCGGGCGAAGCCGGGCCGGTTCGCTAGTACCAAATAAATCTTAATTATTTGTATTACCACCATTTTAAAAATAAGTACTTAATTAGTTTTAATTTCTGACTTTTACCTGGCTTATCATAGTTTTACATACGTGCCAAATTTGGCAAAAATTGGTTTAGTATTTTTTGAGATATAATGTAAAGCCTTTATTTCTTCATTTCGTGCTATTTTATAAAATGGCTCACAAACAATAGTATTTATCTCAAAATGTATTGCTTACTTGATACTTTGCTAGCATAAAAAATTTCGTTTATATCGGTTTAATGGTTTCCGAGATATTACATATCACCATACATTTTTTAAATGACCGCCATTTTGAAAGCAAGTGCCCGACGTGGTGGAAAACTATAAAATTCAGGTATAATTACTAAGTTTTATATGTGTACCAAGTTTAGTAAAATTCTGCTTATGCCTTCAAAAATTGAAATTTGGGGAACAAAAATGCACTAGCACACACATACAAACACACACCAAAACACACAGACACACATACAGGAAAGCGATCACATAAGCCTTTCTTTCCTTCGGAAAGTAGGCTAAAAACTGCACAACGTGTGCAATTAAATATTAGAAGTTTTACAGCTTTACTTTTGGTTTCCTGTTGAACTTGTTTTATAAGGATGTTTATGCAGTTAGTAGGCATCAATAAATGCACCATCAATCACTATTGCAATCCTACCTGTCACAAAAAATACGAACATTTTTCAACAATGGCAATGAAATTAGTAGCCAACAAATATACACAGTTGATTCAACACAATATTTTGTTGACATCTCAATATATTTTGGCCCAACACAAAGGTTTGGTTAATTCGAGCGTGTATTTTGCTAAATGAACAAAATTAATTTTATTGCTTTTCGAGTTTAGTTTACTCAACCAAATATTTTTTTGAGGCAACTAAATATATTTTTGGCACTATACAAACAAATATTTTGTTAGCTATTCTCTCGGGGTAAACATATTATTATGTTGAAACATTGTAGCAATACGTTTGTTTACGCAAAATAATTGTTTAATATAATGAAACGACAAACTATTCATTTTGCACAAACAAAGTTGTTTTAAATAAATTATTTGGTTTTGTGAACACATTAAATTCATTAGGAAAACTGAGGCTTTGTTGTACAAAAAAAATCGTTAATCTGAAACAAACACCTCGCAAACAAATATACAGTAATACCCCGACTTGCGCTACCCCGTTTTACGCGAATTCGGAGATATGCTGTTTTTCTTTTTGAGCGCCACGCGCCTCGGCTCTCCCACCCCGCCCAGTCAGTGTTCGGTTTACGAACAGGTTCGAACGTGTTTCGCGTGGAATTGTTTTACGTACGCAGTGCGTTTTAGTGTTAGCTCTAATTATGTCATCCAAAAGAACAAAAAATGAGTCATTTGAATCAAACAAGGAAAGAAAATCACTATCTTTGGAGTGTAAACTGAATAGTATTTGGTATACTGAAACAATTCTCAGAGTATGAAATATCATGCACACACAACTTAGGTTGACAAGTTTTAGAAAACAAAAATGTTTTAGGTATTAGAGAAAGTTCAACGGCTAATGTTCTGAGACCTCAGCACCTCCCCCCCCCCTTTTCCTAGTACTGCTGTACACCCGCCTGCGTGAATGCAGATACTGTGGGAATCGATTTAGAAATTACAGAGATTTGATTTATTTTTAAGTTTAATTTTCGGGTAAAATATTTTATTTTACATACTAAATAAGTTATCGATTCTTGTATTTAACACTCACAATACGAAATACATGTTAATTTAGGTTCATTTCGGGTTTATTGTTCCATGCGCGTATACATATCATATGCAACACAAATTGCAACGGGACAAACATTAAAAATATAATGTGACACACCACCGTTTCTGATGGTGTTGGTCTGAATTGCCTCACACAACTCTCAGTCCGAACTGACATCTAGTGTGCTTTTTTTAGATAAATTGACTGCCTACTAATAATTGCTTCATGGTTAACTAATGTTCTGTGTAAACAGAATATAATAAATAGGCTGATTGGATATGAGCTCGTCTGTTGACTATTAATTTTGACGTGACAACGTCTTAAATTAGGTTGCGGCTGGGAGTCACTTATGAAAAAGTGTAACGCTCGGTAACGTTACGATGAGTCACCGAGGAGGGGTAATCAAGGGAGGGAAATGAGGGGAGGAAACAGGAGGGGAGCCGAGCCGGCCAAGGAGAAAGCCACCTTGCATGGAAGCAATTCCAAAGACGAACGACGCGGTGGAGCTGGTCTGCCGCGCGCGCAGCACTACGTTGTCACGTAAAATCTTCGCCCGTAAAACCGACTTTACAGGCAACCATTTTTTAACTCAACTAGCTCTTCAAAAGAATTATGAATGTTATTTCATTTAAGTTACTGTATCTTCATGAGTTCTGCTTAAAAACTGTTACTTATGTTAAATGCAAGGCGTAGACTACGAGAGCTTGAAAGTTATTCAGTATTAAATTTTATGGCTAATTACAATAGAAGCAAGTTTCTCAAACAAACTGAATTTATATAAAATCTTTTAATATGTACTAACTTCGAATATTGGTTTCAGATTTCTTATCCCTACTCATCCATTGTTTTCGTCGAACCCGGAGTAAGTCGTGCACTTTGAAAGCTTTCATAATCAAGTCAACTCATCAAGTGTTATAATAATCTAATACTCGTAATATTTACGGGGTCTTCGTGAGGTCGAAAAGTATTGTACCGTCACCATAACTAACTTACACAATTTAAATAACTTAATTCATGCTGTCTTTAAAAGCCCCTTTGGAAAAAAATTAATTTGTGTTTCGTGTTGGTAGTTTCTGAGGTATGATACTAAAAATATTGGTATTCCAGGTGGCACTCTCTTACAAAGTGGCGGATAAAATCTGCGAATAATAAATTTGTATGTTATCCAAGTTAATGCCAAAATACAAAGTTTTTTTTAAATGTATGTAATTTGTCAGTGTAAAGGACACGCTAATCTAAAATATTCATGGTCGCTATTTAGAAAATACGCGCCTGATCTACATAAACCAAACATGGTTACAGCGGCCTTCCAAAGCTTCATTCGTAACAAGTTTTGTATAACTTGATTTAGTAGTTTTCTATATACGATCTAAAAACTTTATTAATTAGGTGTCAGTATCTCACAATGTGGTAGACAAAAGAGCTAGAGAATCAGCACTTTAAACGTGTCGGAATAGTAACTATGCGTCTTCTGAGTTTGGTTGATATTAGTAGATGCTTTGGCTGATTTACCATTTTTACTTAATTATTTATATGACCTCCCATCTTGCTAGAAATGTTTAATATAATTAAATTAAATATTTTACGGTGGGTTACTAATAGAAATTTTTGCATTCCAAATTTGTCAGGAACTAGTTAAATGGTTCTCTAGATATGACGAAAGAGATTCATTATTTATTATTAAAGAGATGCAATCTTACAAAATGTGGACAAAAGAGACAAAGGCATTTTATTATCACAATATGTATTTTCAGTCTACCAAGTTTGGTAGGAATCGGTCAAATGTGTTAGTAGATCTTGCATTCCAGCTACTAACTGTGCGTACAGTACAAGTGCACCGTAAAAATTTGGATAATTGAATACAATCAGGTGTTGATAACTACCGCACATTGTGTGGCCATAAGCCTAATCACGCAGATTGTTAACATCGCTGATTGATACATCAATACGCGTGTACTGAAAATTTTGCACTTCCAGAGTTTTATAAATACAAACTATTTGTTTTTACGAATAGTTGCGTCGTGATGGTCATTAGTTGCATAAAGTTATTACAAAATTTTATTACAATCTTTTTAGGCGTCTAATAATTATAAGCGAGGGACATAAATACGTACAGACAGACGCTGCCCCGATTTCATAAGTTTTATCTTTTTAAGGAAAGTAGGCTTAAAAAACATGGTAGGCATACTGTACTCTTACAGTTCTCCCTATTTCACCAGATGTGCTGAACCTATTGTTTCTGTCCTTTCGGCTCTAGCATTTGGACGGGCTTTTGCACTTTTGATATGCCGGTTTTATAGACTTTGTACATTCTCCTTTCTGTTGTGTTTGTCCGTCGGGCTCTCTAAATCTGTGAAGACAATCTTAAGGTGGCCGTCTTCCTAGACCACCACAGCAATTAGGAAAACATTTAATGAGAATGGAATTCGTGATGAAGATTTTGGGTCAAATCCACATTCAAATGGTAATCTTTTTTCACGATCTTTTAATGTTTTTTTTGCTACTAATGTATTTAGTAATATTATTAAATTTGTAATTAATATAATAATTATTAATATTATTGCGGTTAATAAAATATGAAGAAAGCTTCAGCAAAAATATTTCACTCGAAAATTTTTTAAAATATACGAGAGGCGTCTGCTTACGAATAGCATTTAAGAAACAGTATATGTGTGTATACAATTTTCATNTTTTTTAAAATATACGAGAGGCGTCTGCTTACGAATAGCATTTAAGAAACAGTATATGTGTGTATACAATTTTCATTTGATACATTTTTCTCTAAAGAATGTTGTTATAGTGAAAATTGCTGGAATTGATATTTTCGCAGTAATTTTTAGGTATGTACACTAGGGTACAGAATCTTTAAAGCTGTATAGTGACATAGTCACAATTTTGTTTCTATAATATTATTATCAAATAATATGGTTGCCGCTGCAATTCTCATAGAGGCGTGTTACCGAAGGAAAGATTGCACACCAGTTCAGTATCCTGCACGTAGAGGCGACGGGAGAATCGTTGCGTGTACCTGGGTCACCCTTAACACTCCCACGCAAAATAGCTTCAGCCGGGCCGCTACCTAAACTGTCTTGGTTTAACGTATTTACCTTACATAAACTGGTACACTCCAGTTTCTTCAGACTTATTAGTTAGTTTATATTTAGAAATAATTCTAAACAATATCTTTCATTCAATTTGGTGGCATTGGTGTAATCGTGGAGATATTATTTGCTTCTGTGAAGTCATAAGCAATTAAACCCAATTCTACAGGTACCAGCCCGTAGAATAACTGATATAGTTTATTCGCGGTTTCTTCACACTTCTTGAATCAAACCATAAAAAAATTACCCCATTGATGACATGTTTAGTTATTTTCAAAATATGCCATTCATCACATGCGTTTTATACCTCTGATAACTTGTAAAGTATCTTATTTTTCTTTAAATTAAAGTTTTACCAGTATTTTATTTATAAATTATAATAAATCATTTAAATTAAATTTAAAGAAAAACAGTGAGAAAACATGTGTTTTGTTAGCACCTAGTGATAAATAGTAGTCATGAAAAATAATATTACAACTGAGTGCGTACTAATTCGGTGCGTTGTCCTTTGGTATGCATTTTTGACTTCGCTAAGCTTACTTTGCACGAGGCGGAAGAATATCCTCGAACTAGAACTTTAGCAGGGCTTCAGAAAAGTGTGAAGTAACAATGAATGGATTATAAACTTCCATTACGTGGCCGCCCAATTTTTCTTCATGTTGTCGAGAAAATATTGGCTTCCTCACAAGTGTATTAGGTTCTANTCCATTACGTGGCCGCCCAATTTTTCTTCATGTTGTCGAGAAAATATTGGCTTCCTCACAAGTGTATTAGGTTCTGTGCTCCCGGTCTTCGTATGTAAAGAAGCAATGCCCCACTCCCTGCCTGCTGAATCTAAATATCTTGATTACAGCACAATAAGATGTATCGATACATTCGATCCAAATGATAAAATTGTTTGCAGAACCTTTAATGTTGCATGTACAGCAAATGATGGTCATGCAGTTTTGCAAATAAACCCTTGCGCAGTATTGTTTAGTAAAAAAAACAATTTCGTATGGAAGAAGGGGATAGGATCAACGTGTTTACTAGATAAAGCAGTTTTAAACCATTGATTTTGAAAGCAGTTGTGCAAATGACTTTTGTTGGATAAATAATTGAGATCAAGTCATAATTATAATATTTATAATATTTTTTTATCCAGGAATAAGAGAAATCCATGGTCAGAATTCATTGATTACGTTGGTGGTTTACATACAATTCCTTATAAGGAAAACTAAGTATATGATAAACTATAATAAACTTTACAAAATCTACTATAATAAAGCATATAAACTATAATTTATGTATAGGTATTATAACTATATTCCAGATTAGACTGCATGAATGACATTTGATAGTTGCTCTACATTATGACATTCCCTGGTTATGGTCCGGACCCATTGTTTAATAACTAAAATGAAAGAGCAAGATATATTCTTTCAACATGCCTAAAATAGCGGTCGTACTTTATTCATCTAAACAGAAAATTGTGTAAAATAATATAAAAGTTGTCAATAAATATCGATAAATTTTCACCTGGAAGTATGGCTGTACAACTAGGTTTCTTTATCAAATATGCTTTTCTCCTACTCTTAAAAAAAATTCATCAAAATAATAAACTTGCATCTGTAAAACAAACTTGACGTTTTGATGTTATTAGTATCTTATGCCCTACATACATCAGGTTATGGAGCTAAGTATATAAAACCAAGTTATATTTGTGGATTCTACAGAAATTTTCCAAGAACTAAAAAAACGCATAAGTATATCTAGGTATAGGCTTAACGTTGTTTGTTTGAATTAATACATAGTTATTAAAAGTTTTTAAATAGTCTTTTGTATTTAGAAATTCTGACCAGAATTTAAAAAATTAAATCTTGCGTTTGTATGCTTATAAACCGACTGTAGAATGAGGAGTTTTTCTTGAAATTATCGTTTGAATAAATATTTGTTCGTCATAAAACATGAGAACAGCGTGTTCGATAAAAGTGCCATTACATTAAGACCATTTGCTCTCCCGAGAGAACATATCTTAACTTATTAACAGTCGTATTTCGACACATTAGACGTTGAAAATACATACTTGTTAACTGAATAACGCAAGAACCTACCGTGACATTTAAATACACCTGCGAAGAATTGCACTGCATAAATTGCGCAGAATTACAAAACAAAAACAATATTTTATTATTTGCAGAAAACTAATTTACGTGACGACCAGATTACGTTCATTTCATGCCAAAAATGAAGAATATGTGCAATACAACAGTAGAAAGTGGAAGTAGTAACGAAAAGACGTTGTTAGTATGCCGTAACTTCGCTTATTCCTAACCCGAGGACTATAAGAAAACGGGCCTGGAAATACAACAATTGTACATTCATGGTTACTTCCAACTTTTCTGAAGCTCCACTATAATGTTCTACTTTCATGCTTTTCCTCCACCTCAAGCAAACAAAGCTTCACCAAGTTTAGACAATTATACCAAATGGACGTCGCCCCGTATTCGTGCGCACTCAGTTTAATAATATTTTGCATAAGAATTAATTGTTACTAGGCATCATCAACACAACCTATTTTCTCTCTGGCTTTATTCGGATTAATTGTAAATGTGTGTGTATGTATATATATATATATATATATTACATAAATTGACAAAGTATAAGTAAATGTTCTATTTAAATAAAAGTAAGTTACTNTCCATTACGTGGCCGCCCAATTTTTCTTCATGTTGTCGAGAAAATATTGGCTTCCTCACAAGTGTATTAGGTTCTATGCTCCCGGTCTTCATATGTAAAGAAGCAATGCCCCACTCCCTGCCTGCTGAATATAATAAATATCTTGATTACAGCAGAATAAGAAGTATCGATACATTCGATCCAAATAGTATCGATACATTCGATCCAAATGATATAATTGCTTGCAGAACCTTTAATTTTGCATGTACAGCAAATGATGGTCATGCAGTTTTGCAAATAAACCCTTGCGCAGTATTGTTTAGTAAAAAAAAACAATTTCGTATGGAAGAAGGGGATAGGATCAACGTGTTTACTAGATAAAACAGTTTTAAACCATTGATTTTGAAAGCAGTTGTGCAAATGACTTTTGTTGGATAAATAATTGAGATTAAGTCATAATTATAATATTTGTAATATTTTTTGTTCCAGAAATAAGAGAAATCGATGGTCAGAATTAATTGATTACGTTGGTGGTTTACATACAATTCATTATAAGAAAAACTAAATATATGCCAAACTATAATAAACTATACATAATCTACTATAATAAAGTATATAAACTATAATTTGTGTATATTATAACTATATTCCAGATTAGACTGCATGAATGACATTTGATAGTTGCTCTACATTATGACCTTCCCTGGTCGTGGTCCGGACCCATTGTTTAATAACTAAAATGAAAGAGCAAAATATATTCTTTCAACATGCCTAAAATAGCGGTCGTACTTTATTCATCTGAACAGAAAATTTTGTAAAATAATATAAAAGTTGTCAATAAATATCGATAAATTTTCACCTGTAAGTATGGCTGTACAATATCAAATATGCTTTTCTCCTACTCTTAAAAAAAGTTGATCAAAATAATAAACTTGCATCTGTAAAACAAACTTGACGTTTTGATGTTATTTGTATCTTATGCCTTACATACATCAGGTTATAAAGATAATTATATAACACCCAGTTATATTTGTGGAATCTATAGCAATTTTTCAAGAAACTTAAAAAAATGCATACGTATATCTAGGTATAGGCTTAAAGTGATTTGTTTGAATTAATACATAGTTATTAAAAGTTTTTAAATAGTCTTTGTATTTAGAAATTCTGACCAGAATTATAAAAATTAAATCTTGCGTTTGTATGCTTATAAACTGACTGTAGAATGAGGAGCTTTTCTTGAAATTATCGTTTGAATAAATATGTGTTCGTCATAAAACATGAGAACAGCGTGTTCGATAAAAGTGCCATTATATTAAGACCATTTACTCTCCCGAGAGAACATATCTAAACTTATTAACAGTCGTATTTCGACACATTACACGTTGAAAATACATACTTGTTAGCTGAATAACGCAAGAACCTACTGTAATATTTAAATCCACCTGCGAAGAATTGCACTGCATAAATTGCGCAGAATTACAAAACAAAAACAATATTTTATTAATTGCACGAAAACTAATTTACGTAACGATCAGCTTACGTTCTTTCATGCCAAAAATGAAGAATATATGCAAGGAAACAGTAGCAAGTGGAAGTAGTAACGAAAAGACGTTGTTAGTATGCCGTAACTTCGCTTATTCCTAACCCGAGGACTATAAGAAAACGGGCCTGGAAATACAACAATTGTACATTCATGGTTACTTCCAACTTTTCTGAAGCTCCACTATAATGTTCTACTTTCATGCTTTTCCTCCACCTCAAGCAAACAAAACTTCACCAAGTTTAGACAATTATAACAAATGGACGTCGCTCCACATTCGTGCGCACTCAGTTTAATAATATTTTGCATAAGAATAAATTGTTACTAGGCATCACCAACACAACCTATTTTCTCTCNTGTGTGTATGTATGTGTGTGTATGTATGTGTGTAAATGTGTGTGTATGTATATATATATATATATATATATATATATATATATATATATATTACATAAATTGACAAAGTATAAGTAAATGTTCTATTTAAATAAAAGTAAGTTACTCTCGTGTTAAAAAGAAATATAAAATGCTTGTGATAACGGAAATATTTAGGAAACAACCAAACACGTAATACGCGGAGGGAATTTTTTAAGGTTTGATTCAAAAAGTGTGAAGATACGGTGGGTAGACTATATCCGTTGTCACTAAACGTAAGGTTTTTAGTGTTTCCGCTCACGGCAGCATTAGCCAGAGCTATATATGCACGTCTGTCTAATTCCGAGAAAACTCACCGAGCAGGAATACACGCCAGCGCAGAAATCTACGTCCTTCCCCTGCAGAACGAAAATTATTTCAGGTATGCTGAAAACGAATATGTAAGAAAGAAAGTCATGTAAAAAGAGACGCTAAACAACATTTAGAACAAATATAAACTGGTATGTGAGCGGAAGGTAGAATTCCTCGACAAATCATGAGATAATTGCGATGTGTGTTAATTAAACCCACACGACTTCCAGCAGAGAACGGCCTTTATTAATGCGTATTTATAAATGTTTTTTTCTATTTCATATTGACTTTATATAGAATCTCAATTTATTTTAACAGATGCTCAAAATAGTTACTGGAAAATGTTATTTAAATAACGAAAAACATACTAACAGCATCCTGAAGTATTATATACGCTTGTTAAAAATCAAATTTATTCATAACGGAGTTAGTTATATTGAAGTTCTGTACGGTATAATGAAGGAGAATTTGCCGGAAGTGTACACAAAAACGGCATTGCTTCACGTAAGTGGCATTTACAAAATCTAAGGCACCTTCAGTTATCTTCTGGTGAGAGTTTTGTTCATTCTTTAGTAGAAGTCATAATTTTCTAAAAAATGGTTGCCTGTAAAGTCGGTTTTACGGGCGAAGATTTTACGTGACAACGTAGTGCTGCGCGCGCGGCAGACCGATCATAGTTGAGTGGGAGAGAGACGCAAGGCATTCGGCGGGCCTCTCTCTCGTTCGGTGACTCATCGTAACGTTACCGAGCGTTACACTTTTTCATAAGTGACTCCCAGCCGCAACCTAATTTAAGACGTTGTCACGTCAAAACTACGTCTGCTGGTAGACTGACGTTCATTAAATCATTTCTGAAAAAAAAATTACGTGCTTTGAGAAATCTCATCAAGCGCGTTATTAATTTCCTTGTGGTTCGTCTAATTACATTTATTAATTGTAAAACTGCGACGCTAGCTCCACCGCGTCGTTCGTCTTTGGAATTGCTTCCATGCAAGGTGGCTTTCTCCTTGGCCGGCTCGGCTCCCCTCCTGTTTCCTCCCCTCATTTCCCTCCCTTGATTACCCCTCCTCGGTGACTCATCGTAACGTTACCGAGCGTTACACTTTTTCATAAGTGACTCCCAGCCCAACCTAATTTAAGACGTTGTCACGTCAAAAACAACTTCAACAATATTTGGATTGTACCCACAAATAAGACTGTAATTACCTACCACATTATTCTGTTGCTGCAAACCTCAAATCCGATTACATAAACGTTTAGCACTAGCAACAAATTATTCTGTTAGGTTATTACAATTCCGATTGTTGAGGGAACAATAGAAGTATTGTTGAAGTGGTTCTGTTGAAGGTACCACCTGTTTTGTAGTAGGAAAGGAGTACTGTTCTGTAGCAACGATATGTATAGTAGCAAATACAATCACATGTAGGAACACAACTAACAGTTTTGTTGGTATTACTATCTATGTTACCAATATTCAGACGGTAACTACAATGCATCAGACGGTTTTTCCTTAAGCGTTTGTACTATTTAATGCATTTTAACAGTATAGATAGATCCTACAACCATATTTATTTCTCAGTGCGACCTGTAACATTGCTCTCTGGGATACTCGGAAACACCTCGCCAACAAGAACAAACATGAAACCACAGGCCAACTGAGAGATGCTGCATGCTACAGTATTACACCACAGATGTTGTTACGGAGGACGAATCGTCGGACCTGGCTGATCATTTTAGGTGCCGATAACAATGGTGCCCATACCGATATTACTGGCGTTTAAATTGATGTGCTATGTGAATTTATCAACTAATGGCGCGTGTTTCAAAACTAAAAAATAAAACATTATTATGCCCTATGTCTTTACCAAGTCCTTTGGGGTATAGGGACTTCTGGGACATCATTTACATCGGGAACTAGGAAATGCAAAACTGCAGTAACAAGCTGCAAATATTAGGCTCTCAAATATACGGCTTTTATTGTATTCTATGATTGAGGTATTTATTAAATAGGCACGCCAAAACGCTAACGAGCGCTTTAGTGACGATTATGATTATGAAGTGTTGTAGCAAAATAAATATAATACTTGCTTGCGAATATAAAGTCATTATCTTTACACGCTATGCACATGTTACAACCGCTAGAAAATTTTGTTTGTACGTATCTGATAAAGTCTGATTTCACACAGTTTTCGTAACCTGTCCCTGAACTAAGTTAAATTACGATCATATATATCTCGGTGGGAGGGGGAGGGTGTAAGCAACTTGAGTTTTTCAATTGCTATTTTTATAATGTGTAACGTCTCAAATAACCGCTACTTATTCCTGCCACAGCTATCTCAGTTTACTTTTGCAATGTGTATGTTAACGTAATATAAATTTATTTTATTTATTATTTGTTTGTTGCAAATATATTTTATTTACTCCAGCTGCAATTCATATTATTAATTAATTGCAAGTTGTTCTAACATCTTAAAACGTATTTCGATCCAATTATGTTTTTAAGTCTTTCTGTTTTCATTAAAAATGTTATTTTTATGTGGGCCGCTTTGCATAGAGGAATTTGTTGATTGGTTGCTATGGTAACACAAGACGTATGTGTAAGATATGATGTAGCCGTCTCGTGATTGGCGTGATGGTTAAAGGCGTCGTTTAAGTATGCAGTTTTTTAAGGCTTCTAGCCATCTTTGTTTTTCCCGTCAAGCAGGCGATGACCTAGTGGGTCGTCGACCTGAGAGATATTTAATTTTTGCTGGTTTATTGGCCGAGTCACGTACAGAAATGCAGACTGCCGATTGGCCGAAAACGCGCGGAATCTGAAGAGCAACAATTTAAGTCTGTACGCGCTACNAAAATTATACTTCCAGAATATTCCTTTTCCTAATGCAAACAAGGCTTAACAAGAGTCTAGAAAATTACACCAAAAGGACAACGAACAGCATTTATGCACACTCAGTGTAATACTATTTTTCACAAGAACGATTTATTAGGCGTTACCNAGCATTTATGCACACTCAGTGTAATACTATTTTTCACAAGAACGATTTATTAGGCGTTACCAACGCATCTGTTTTCGCTCTGTCTTTATTCATATTAATTATAAATGAAATATTATTCTGTACAGATAAAATATTAGTAAAAGAGTAATTTTACGAAAAATAAGGTACTTTTATGTTAACGGAAGTATAAAACACTTGTAATACATGTCGTATTTAGGGAAGAACCCAACACGTCATACATAGAGTGATTTTTCCAAAGGTTTGATTGAAAAAGTGTGAACAAACTGTGAATAGACTATATGAGAATATCGTAGACTTCGCTACGCCCGCTTATCGATATTCACGTAATTTGGCTGCCAATATGCGGGAAAGTGAACGAGAATCTCATGTGTGGACATGCTTCGCGAGTTGTTTGTTCCACAACTTCGTAACTCTTAGTATCGAAGATGATCACTAGTTCCAGCAGGCTAGGGCACCCCCGCATTTCGCTTTTGCGACTCGAGCATACCAGAGCGAAATTCTCCCGGGTAGATGGATTGGAAGAAGCTGTGTAGCAGCGCCCATACGACTCCCTCGGCCACACCCCGAGGCACAGATATGTTGCACTGAGAAACAAACATATTGTTATACGAACCATCTAGACATTTCAAGTTAGGGACAACCATCTGATGGGTTGTAAGTACGATATAAATATTGGTAACATAGATAGAAATGCCAACAGATGTTAGTTGTATTCCTATCTGTGATTGTATTTGCTACTGTATATATGGTTGCTACAACAGCGCACTATGGTCCTACTACAAAACAGATATTACCTACAAAAAAAAAAACAACTTCAACAATATTTGGATTGCACCCACAAATAAGATTGTAATTACCTAAAATATTATTCTGTTGCTGCAAACCTCAAATCCGATTGCATGAACGTTTAGCACTAGCAACGAAATATTCTGTTATGTTATTACAATTCCGATTGTTGAGGGAACAATCGAAGTAGTGTTGAAGTGGTTCTGTTGAAGGTACCATCTGTTTTGTAGTAGGAAAGGAGTACTTTGCTGTAGCAACGATATGTACAGTAGAAAATACAATCACATATAGGAACACAAGTAACAGTTTTGTTGGTATTACTATCTATGTTACCAATATTCAGACGGTAACTACAATGCATCAGATGACTGTTCCTTAAGCGTTTGTACTATTTAATGCATTTTAACCGTCTAGATAGTTCCTACAACCATATTTCTTTCTCAGTGCGACCTGTAACATTGCTCTCTGGGATACTCTTAAACTCCTCGCCAACAAGAACAAACATGAAACCACAGGCCAACTGAGAGATGCTGCATGCTACAGTATTACACCACAGATGTTACGGAGGACGAATCGTCGGGCCTGGCTTATCATTTTATGTGCCGATAACAATGGTGCCCATGCCGATATGACTGGCGTTTAAGTTGATGTGTTATGTGAATTTAACAATTAATGACGCATGTTACAACACTAAAAAATAAAACATCGTTATACCCTATGTGGACTTCATTGTCTTTACCAAGTCCTTTGGGGTGTAGAGACTTCTGGGACATAATTTACATCGGGAACTAGGAAATGCAAAACTGCAGTAACAAGCTGCAAATATTAGGCTCTTAAATATACGGTTTTGATTGTGTTCTATGATTGAGGTATTTATTAAATAGGCACGCCAAAACGCTAATGATCGCTTTAGTGACGATTTTGATTATGAAGTGTTGTAGCAAAATAAATATAATACTTGCTTGAGAAGATAAAGCTATCATCTTTACACGCTATGCACATGTTACAACAGCTAGAAAATTTTGTTTGTACGTATCTGATAAAGTCTGATTTCACACAGTTTTCGTAACCTGTCCCTGAACTAAGTTAAATTACTATCATATATATATATATCGATGGGGGAGGGGTGTAAGCAACTTGAGTTTCTCAATTTCTCAATTGCTATTTCTATAATGTGTAACGCCTAAAATAACGGCTACCTATTCCTGCCACAGCTATCTCAGTTTACTTTTGCAATGTATATGTTAACGTTATATATATATATATATATAATTTATTATTTGTTTGTGGCAGATATATTTTATTTACTCCAGCTCTAATTCATATTAATAATTAATTGCAAGTTGTTTTAACATCAGAAAACGTATTTCGATCCAATTATGTCTTTAAGTATTTCTGTTTTCATTAAAAATGTTATTTTTATGTGGGCCGCTTTGCATAGAGGAACTTGTTGATTGGTTGCCATGGTAATGTGTAAAATATGATGTAGCCGTCTCGTGATTGGAGTGATGTTTAAAAGCGTCGTTTAAGTATGCAGTTTGCTAGGCTTCTAGCCATCTTGGTTTTTCCCGCCAAGCAGGTGATGACCTAGTGGGTCGTCGGCCTGAGGGATATTTTATTTTTGCTGGTTTATTGGCCGAGTCACGTACAGAAATGCAGACTGCCGATTGGGCGAAAACGCGCGGAATCTGAAGAGCAACAATTTAAGTCTGCGCGCGCTACCTACGCGGATTTTTTTAATTTAAAGCCAAGTTTGAGCTACCGCGATTGCGTGTGGTGCGGCAAAGACTCTAGTGACGTACCTACGGCTCGAAAGCCTAGTGAGGGANATTGCGTGTGGTGCGGCAAAGACTCTAGTGACGTACCTACGGCTCGAAAGCCTAGTGAGGGAAGACTAAGGCCCACGACCAGCGGAACCAGCTACAGAAGATCTCAAGAGCTGTTTTGCAGCGATCAAGCTTTATTTTATGCTAAGCATGCTGTATTTTTGACACACAGACTACTCCTGTAAAATAATTTACGATTATTGATAAACTAATCTGGCTTACTTTACACTATCTTGGATCATCTTTTTTGTTAAAATTGCTCTTCCTATATGCCTACGGAGCCTTGAACTGAGGTTTCATGTTCTCCCAACTGAGTTTATGAAAGAAAATTATTTATTAATTTAATTTGCACAATTTTAAATAATTTAAAGGACCTGAAGAGAATTAGCTAAATTAGAATTGCAACTAAGAAATACGCACCAGAAGGCTACGCCCATAGTTACGGCCACACAAAGCATAGTAAATTTGGAAACCAATAACGAGCTGCTACATAATACTTAGCATTTGAACAGATATTCATTTAAATCCTAACGTTTCAACCAAAATACTTATTTTTAAATTATATCAAATTTAGTCAGACTAAAGTCTCTGTGAGTAATTATTTGGTCAGTAGCTAGTGGTAGCTTTTGGTTTTTATTTCTTCCTATTGTTTCCTGTGTGTTGTTCGTACCCTACGGTGATCTGGCTGTGATAATTAATTGTTCCTGAACTGCAAACATCTTAAGTAAGCCACAGATCTGTGGTAAAGTTCAATCTGGGGTTTTTTTGCGTGTACGTTACGTTCTCTGTCTAATAAAAACTACAAATGTTTGTGCATCTGATCCTTTTGTTGTTCCCTCTAAACAAACTTTCATGGCATTTCGTATACTAATAAGCAAACAATTTCAAAACAAAACTAAATTCATCGGAAAATGTACTTTGTATTAATTATATAGTTTAAGAAGAAGTTCACTTGCACAGCATTATCTTTTGAAATCGTTCGAAGCATTTGTTATTCTATGCATATTCATAGGCTTGCTGGTTGATTATCCTTTCTCTTTTAGCTAGAAAGTATCCTAAGGATGACTTAAACACTAAATTGAACCCAATTGCACATCTGGAAACGACGCACAGACGTACCTATCGTCGTATTTAGCGTGACTGAAAGTACACTTCGCCATATATTTCTTATATTTTGTAAGCTGATGTTGGCACATACTCGTGTGGAGGTAACTTAAGACGTGTTGATTCTTAAGTCTTGTGCGTGCCTTATTTATTGCATTGAAATTATACTTTAACACTCGGTGTCCGTAACTACGTTACACGTAAATAAATAAAAACGTAAGAATTTGGAACAAATATAATTATGATAATTGCCAGTCTTATTTCAAACTTTCAAATGTGTTGTGCCGACAGAAAATATGTTTGCTCAGTTCGGAGCATCACGTAACTACTAGACGCAAGCGGAATAAAAGGTGACGAATGACGAGCGCCGAATGATATCAGGGCTGCGGCGGAAGAGATAAACAGTTCGGAAGGTATTTAGCCTACACGGGACAATTGGCCCCGGGTGCGGGAGGTTAATACCGCCAAGTGTGGCCTCCACAAGTGATTGATAACACTCCCCGGACAGAGGAAGAGGGAGGTGGTAGGGGGTGGGGGAGAGAGCACGAAGCAGAGCGCGGCGATTGCACACTGGGAGCGCTAATCGCATTACATCCCAAACTGTCGACATGATTGGAACTGCGTCGGAGCATACTGCCTCTGCGCAGAGGGGGAGGCGAGGAGAACGACGAGGAAATGGGAGAAACCCGGAAAATAAAAGAAAAGTATAAAAAATTGCGAAAACAAAATTAGCTGTGAGTACGGAAGGACTGTGAGTATAGCCTGTTCACGGTAAACTAAAAATTTTAGAAAGCCCAGCTTAAGGTCTACTAGTATGGACACTGTGTATTTTCCCAGTATATGTAAAATTAACATTTCCATGGGCCTGATCACTTAATTCGTGCGTCGGTCAAGTGAAACTATTATAAAAGTACACATGTTACAAATTTTCTCATTCTTACGGTGCATTAAAAAATCAGAAAGCAAAATATACTATATTAGTATTCATATATGTTTACCTAAGATTTTATATTCAACGTTCAGATACAGAACTGCGTTATCTCCACCGTTGCCAACTTTACTGGGCACATGACGGATACTGTGCCGGTTAATATATATGCAGTTTATGATTGGTTGATTTCAAAAGTGCTTGATTAACCGTGGGCAGCCTATTTTAATGTGTCATTGATGGGGGCTGGAGATGCTGCGATCGCATCCCGGCATCGGGGTGGCGGCCACCCCCAGGGGAGAAGGGGGACCAATGGAACGGGAGCGGTCGGTTGCCGTGGCAACGCAGCGATGCGCGGCCGTGATTGGCCGGCGGCGGCAACACCGCAGTAGCGGCAGCAGCACCGCAGCGCTCGCGCGGGAATCGCCCGGCCGCACAATGGCGAGGGTAAGCGGATTTGCCCGCGCGCGCGCGCGATTCATCTGTTGCCGTTCGGCCCGAGGGTGGAAGGGTGCGTCGTCCTTGATGAGAGCCGGCTCAAGGAGGGGCGGGAAGGGCCGGCAATCCGATCCCACTGCGGATTGATAGCGCTGCCACCTGGTAACCAGGGAGAAAGGGGGTTATGGGCTGTTCACGGTAAAATGAGCACTTTAGAAAGCCCTGTTTCAGATCTGTTCGCATGCATCTTGTGTATTCTCCCGCCGTATGCAAAATTGACATTACCATCGGCCATAGGAGCAGCGGTGGTCTTGTGGTTTAGACTTCTTGCCTCCCACCAATGCAAGCCGGGTTCGATTCACGGCAGGGTCGCCCCCAGATTTTCGTACGTGGGAATCATGCCGGACGATGCAACTGGTCAGCGGGTTTTCTCGGGGATCTCCCATTTCTCCCGCCCCTTCATTCCAGCGCTGCTCTATACTCACCTCGCTTCACCCTCATCGGATTTAATGACCTCGATGTTAAAAGCCACCCATATATATTCACTCACTCTTCACTCGCCATGGGCGTCGGTAAAGTTAAGCTGTGATAGTGGATATTTTACAAATGTGCTAATTCTTAACCTTATATGCATTAAAAAAAACTGAAAATGAAAGAAATAATGTTTGTATTCACAAATGTTTACTAATAGTTATAATTCAAGGTTAAGACATGGAACTACTTTCCCTCCGCCGTTTCCAACTTCACTGGACTCATGCCTGCCAGTGTGCCCGTTGAAATATTCGGAGGTAGGGACAGTGACATTTTTCAAGGGCTGCTTCAAAAGTGCTCACTTTATCGTGAACAGCATTTAGAGTATCGTGGAGTGGTATGCGTGACACGGTCTCGACCTACGCGCGGTTAAGTTGCTAACATCGTGGTGTGCTGTGTCCCGGGGTCACGGCCGTGGGTTTCGTGTGAACACGCCTGCGTTAGCAGGTAACATGTTATTTAACATATAGGCATATGTACACTTCTCACAAAAAGTTGAGCATATATCAGAATCCAGGAGGATATATTGAATAAAAGTTGTTTACATTTAATTTTTGACTTCTAATAGTACATAAAGTTAGGGGGGGGGGATGGAACACAATACTTGTTTACATCATCCCAGTATGAAACAAACAAAAATCATAAACTGAAAAGCCACGAAAATAAGGGAATATCATCCCTTCNATATATCAGAATCCAGGAGGTCGTATTGAATAAAAGTAGTTTACATTTAATTTTGGACTCCTAATAGTACATACTGTTAGGGTGAGGGGGGTGGAACACAATACTGGTTTACATCATCCCAGTATGAAACAAACAAAAATCATAAACTGAAAAGCCACGAAAATAAGGGAATATCATCCCTTCCAATTAAAAAAAAAAGATCTTCTCAGATGCATTGACAAACGTCACCAACGTGCAGGACCTCCAGGATTCCTGAGGCACACTTGTATCGAACGATGAATGCAAAAAACAAGATCATTCAGCTTTTCCTGGGGAAAATTGTCCTATTCCCAATTGCGGCTGTTTTTACAGGCTGAATGGTCATTGGTGGTTGTGAACGGTTTTTTAATCGCCCGTTTGAGGAAGGACCACGCATTCTCTATGCGGTTCATGTCAGCTGAATAAGCTGGCGAGTTTATTCTGCGGATCCCAGAGGAGAATACGCTAAACTTTTTGTGAGTAGTTTAGGTTTTTCATGCTAGAGTGAGCACTTTTCAAATGAACCTTTGAAAAATGTCACTGCTCCTACCCTGCATTTATTTTAACGGGCACACTGCCTGGCAGGCACCCAGTGAAAGTTGGTAACGACGGAGGAAAAGGAGTTCCGTGCTTTAACGTTGGATTAAATGTGTTAAGTAGACATTTGTGAAAGAAAAACTATTTACTTTGGCCTCCAGTAGAAGTGTAAGAATTGGTAGATTTGTAAAGTAATAACTTTTGCAATAATTTCNCAGTGTAGGTTGTTCACGCTAAAGTGAGCACATTTCAAATGAACCTTTGAAAAATGTCACTGCCCCTACCTGCATTTATTTTAGCGGGCACACTGACTGACATGCGCCCAGTGAAAGTTGGCAACGTCGGAGGGAAAGCAGTTCCGTGCCTTAACGCTGGATTAAATGTGCTAGGTAAACATTTGTGAAAAAAAAAAACTAATTCCTTTGGCCTTCCAGTTTTTTTAATGTGTAGAAGTATAAGAATTGGTAGATTTGTAAAGTAATAACTTTTGCAATAATTTCACAGTTTTACTTTACCGACGTACGAATAACGAGATCAGGCCCCTTTTAATGTTAATTTTGCACATGGCGGAAGAATACACAATGTACGTTCAAGTAGATATTAAGCAGGGTTTTTTAAAGTTCTCAGTTTACCGTGAACAGCCTTCGATGAAAGTAACGAAACGGACACTTTGCTTTTATGGCTTAAAACGACAGATATAGACAACATCTTTCGTTTGGAACCAAAATGAGCCCGCTAGCACATCGAAGTCGCGAGATATCCTGCCACGAAATTTTCGCCCACGCCCAAAATTTCCTCCAGTAGCCGCGGACGCACACCAGCGCGTCCGGCATGCGCGATGCCAACTCAAGGTCATGCTCGCATCGAAGTCGTATATCCGATATAACGAGACTACATTCGACTAATCGTGTTATTAGTCACGAAGTTATCAGTTCGGAATGGATCACTGTACAAACGGTACATAGCCATTTCCGCCCTGGTACGCCATGTTCGTCTAATTTAAAATACGTAATTAAGTCAAAATGCAAGTATGTTATGAGTAGCAAGTTCACAAAATAAAGCCAAGTGGTTTATTTGTCACAAACTTTATCCCTACATTATGCGTTTGATAAATATACGTAGCTCACGGTATTAAAGAAGACATTGTGTAGCTTCGGAAAGCTGCTCACATATATTTCATGTATGTGACTGAAGTATACAAACAGCTTTACAGTACAGTGGCTATTGCTGACAAATTTCGACCAAATTGTATACTACACAAAATCCAAAAAACATAAAATTTTCTACTTAATAGGATTATGTCCAATTGAAATAAAACCGAAGTTTAGGTTCAGTATATCACATTGTCAAAAATGAATTAAACTATTATTAGAAACACAAAGAGGTAAGCATACATTAAACGATTTACAATGAAAGTTTTCTTTCTTACTAGGAAAATCAGTGCAATTAATATCTACCTTCTTCAAAAGATAAAAGAAATGTATTTTAAATTATTACTTTTGAGTGCTAATTTTCATACAACTCGAATAAAGAGATGGATATATTTAGGTTGCTGTAAAGAAGAAAATTTGGTCAACAAAAGAATATTTTTAGCATTTAATGTGCACACGAACACGCCCACGCGCGCGCGCGCAAACACACACATATTTGCATACGTATACACACACACTTACAGTCAATTAGTCCTGGGATCGACTGGCGCCCCCGAGTGTAGGCAACCACGCACTACGGTGTCTATGAACTTGTTGACTGTACTACGTATATAATTTATTGAATTTTAATTTTCTGTTACATTCATATTGTTAAGGATTTCGCTAACTATATCATGTACAACCTAAGTGCTTAACCTCTACAATCAGTGCCGATTGAAATAAACGTAGAGACAAATTGTTGTAAAAATATTTAGAACCTTAATTCATAAAAAANAGTAGTTTAGGTTTTTCATGCTAGAGTGAGCACTTTTCAAATGAACCTTTGAAAAATGTCACTGCTCCTACCCTGCATTTATTTTAACGGGCACACTGCCTGGCAGGCACCCAGTGAAAGTTGGTAACGACGGAGGAAAAGGAGTTCCGTGCTTTAACGTTGGATTAAATGTGTTAAGTAGACATTTGTGAAAGAAAAACTATTTACTTTGGCCTCCAGTAGAAGTGTAAGAATTGGTAGATTTGTAAAGTAATAACTTTTGCAATAATTTCACGGTTTTACTTGACCGAAGTACGAATAACGAGATCAGGCCCATGTTAATGTTAATTTTACACATGGCGGAAGAATACACAATGTACATTCAAGTAGATATTAAGCAGGGTTTTTTAAAGTGCTCAGTTTACCGTGAACAGCCTTCGATGAAAGCAACGAAACGGACACTTTGCTTTTAAGGCTTAAAACGACAGATATAGACAACATCTTTCGTTTGGAACCAAAATGAGCGCGCTAGCACATCGAAGTCGCGAGATATCCTGCCACGAAATTTTCGCCCACGCCCAAAATTTCCTCCAGTAGCCGCGGACGCACACCAGCGCGTCCGGCATGCGCGATGCCAACTCAAGGTCATGCTCGCATCGAAGTCGTATATCCGATATAACGAGACTACATTCGACTAATCGTGTTATTAGTCACGAAGTTATCAGTTCGGAATGGATCACTGTACAAACGGTACATAGCCATTTCCGCCCTGGTACGCCATGTTCGTCTAATTTAAAATACGTAATTAAGTCAAAATGAAAGTATGTTATGAGTAGCAAGTTCACAAAATAAAGCCAAGTGGTTTATTTGTCACAAACTTTATCCCTACATTATGCGTTTGATAAATATACGTAGCTCACGGTATTAAAGAAGACATTGTGTAGCTTCGGAAAGCTGCTCACATATATTTCATGTATGTGACTGAAGTATACAAACAGCTTTACAGTACAGTGGCTATTGCTGACAAATTTCGACCAAATTGTATACTACACAAAATCCAAAAAACATAAAATTTTCTACTTAATAGGATTATGTCCAATTGAAATAAAACCGAAGTTTAGGTTCAGTATATCACATTGTCAAAAATGAATTAAACTATTATTAGAAACACAAAGAGGTAAGCATACATTAAACGATTTACAATGAAAGTTTTCTTTCTTACTAGGAAAATCAGTGCAATTAATATCTACCTTCTTCAAAAGATAAAAGAAATGTATTTTAAATTATTACTTTTGAGTGCTAATTTTCATACAACTCGAATAAAGAGATGGATATATTTAGGTTGCTGTAAAGAAGAAAATTTGGTCAACAAAAGAATATTTTTAGCATTTAATGTGCACACGAACACGCCCACGCGCGCGCGCGCAAACACACACATATTTGCATACGTATACACACACACTTACAGTCAATTAGTCCTGGGATCGACTGGCGCCCCCGAGTGTAGGCAACCACGCACTACGGTGTCTATGAACTTGTTGACTGTACTACGTATATAATTTATTGAATTTTAATTTTCTGTTACATTCATATTGTTAAGGATTTCGCTAACTATATCATGTACAACCTAAGTGCTTAACCTCTACAATCAGTGCCGATTGAAATAAACGTAGAGACAAATTGTTGTAAAAATATTTAGAACCTTAATTCATAAAAAAATTATGAACTATAGAGTTCAATCCAATCAACATTTTTTTAATACATGCCTTTTTTAATAGTTTCTTAAATATTTGGGGCCTAATTTTGACGAAAATCGTGTTTTTCTGACGATATTTGTATAACCCTAGGCAATTTTTATCGTAGATGATTATTTCAATGACAGCAATGTTGGTAAGACAACCGCAAGAATGTGAGCCAGTAAGGTAGTCTTTTCTAAGAAAATTAGCCCAATAAACAACAGACAACTGATCTAACCAAGCAATACCTATGAGTGAGGTTTCAAATCTAAAACGCGGCACTTGGACTCCTGCGTCGGTATGCATCTCGCCATGACATCTCGGATGATGGGTTGCCTACCGTTCCAGAGTAGTAATATTATATATCCGCTTTCAGTACTGTGCATGTGTGAACCCGCTTTATATATGTGAAGATCACATATAAATATCAAAAAGTATTTAAAAAATGTATATCTAGTTTAATATAGACCGTTCGTGGTTACTTACAACTTTTCCAGGCTATGCCTCTGTCCCATACAAACCAAGCTTAACCAAGTCTAGAAAATTATACCAAAAGAGTCAACGAACCACATTCGTACGCAATCAGTTTAGTAATATATCGCGTGAGAATTATTATTACAAAGCATTACCTACACTCCCATATTCTCTCTGTTTTACTCGTATGAATTATAAACAAAATATTGTATTTTATGGGTGCTATATATAAGTAGCAGTTTAATTTATCCAAAATTAAGGTACCTTTATGCTAACGCACTGATAAAACGCTTGTGACACACGACATATTATGGAAACAACCAAACACGTCGTACATGGGGTGATTTTTTAAAGGTTTTTTTCAAAAAGTATGAAAATACTGCAAATAGACTCTATCCGTAGAATTTACAATTCAAAATATGCGTAATTATATGTATAATGTAAGAATATAACAATTTATTTGCTTCTCGATTCCCACTTTGAAATTATTTGACTGATTTTTTTGATAACTACATTAGACACGTCATCAGACGCAAATATAGTACAGCTGTGTACCACAAAAAAAAAACTGACAGAATTATTTTCAAAACTGGCGTATCTTAAAAATTATCACGCAAAAAGTGTGAACGAAGTAAACTCATTCGACTTTTTCTGAAATGTTGAAGAGAGATGTCGAACGGATTGTTGGCTGCAGTTTTCACAATATGAAATATAATTATGTACGGAAGTAGATCTCTAAACCTTCACGATCAGTGTTTTAATAGCGAGTTAAATTATTTTCCTTTGTACGATCATTTGTTTTTTATGTGATTACCTTCGTTCAAATGTCCATAATATATGCAATTTTTCTACCCTACGAATAAGTTTCCCTGCAGGAAACAGTGAAAGTTAATATTTTATCACATTTATATTTTCTTAAAGTATTCTAGCTTCCAGTTGGTTTAGCATCGCAGTACACTTAATAAAAAATTAAAATAACTTTTATTTTATTTAATTTTTTCTCACTCAAATAGTAACAAGTTATACTTAAAATTGAACACATCACAATATACGGCGAAACTATACTCGACCTAAACACGCAACGTACTTCAAGCAAGTACTCATGTTTCGTCCGCCAAGTCATCTGGGTCGGTTGTAGCTCTATGAGGGTTATCTGAATCACGGAGCAGGAAAAGCTTGCTCTTCTAAAGCCGTCCTATTTACTGACGAAGCATCATTTATGAGAGCCTTGCGTATTTAACTATAGGCTATTCACAGTAAAGTGCGCACTTTTGAAAGCCCTCTCATTTGGAAAAATAGTAAATAAATATATTTAATTTTTTTCTTTGACGTTAACTTCTGAGTGCGGTGGAACGTACACACTATGTTTGTTACGTACATGGCAATATTTATTTATAAAGGGGGCTAAAGGATAAAAAAAATAGCCGAAAGGAAAAAGTAACTAGACACTCAAAAGTGCTCACTTTACCGTGAACAACCTATATCACAATGAGCATGCGTGGGCACGCATCGTCCCCACGTCGTTCGTGAATTAGAGTTTTAACGCCGGTTCTCACCGGACATTTGGGGGGAGGGGGAATATAGGGGTAATTTTATCTAGCCCCCACGTTATTCCTGGGCGTCTAAATTGATATCATTACCCTTATTTGATATTACATTTTGTACTGCGAAATTATCATTGTTTTAAGTGACGAATTATTAATGAATAAATGAAAATAAATTAAAATGTTTATTTTGAACTATTACCTTAAGCCACGCCAGTTTCAAGGATTTCACACGTGCATTACTTGCAATGTTGCAATACTGCAGGTGGGCAACATTATATTACACGCATTAAAAAAAATTAGCCATTTGTCTGATATAATTTTCTGTCGATTTATGAGATTTTTTAAAGTAATGGTTAGCAAAGCAGATATTAAGGAAGTAAGATTCGTTTTTCCTTCAATTTGGATGAAAAACGTTGTGACTGGGACGAACACACTACCTTCCGATTACAAGTCACCACCTTGGCATTCACACTGTAATGTTGTCCGTTATTTTGTTATATATATATATATATATATATATATATGGACATAATTTGCAGATGAGAGAATATACGCGAATCATGCTGTGCATATAGCGTCGTGAATTTGCACAACCCCGAATTTTACAAGTCTTGGGTTGACCTAATAACTCTCCAAAAATGGCTTATATCTAAATATAGGATAAAAATCATTACCTTAGAATATACTGTCAAAGCAGTTATACATTTGTGTTTAAAGCTTCTAAAATTAGTTTTAAAACAATCAGTGATATAAATAGTGTGTAAATGCACAGAAAATGTTTTTCATTAGCACTCTATTTGAAGAATTTCACCAAAAAGAAGGGCATGTCATGAAAGTAAATATTGTAGCTCCTTACTTCTGCACATCGCTAGGCGATGCCGTTGACGTGTCCGCAGCGCATATCCGACGACACCTTGTTTTCGAAAGGGGGACCTAGTCTCAATTTTTCTGTGACAGTATCCAAGTTTATTTCAGTATTAACCCCCCCCCTCCCCAACCCCCTTAAATTTCACAATCATACTGTGCGTTGTATGATATCGCATGCGGTTATGCAGGTATGTAAGAAGTATTTCATGTGTGCCAAGGTGTTAGATGTAAAAAAAAATTCTAATGAAATATGACATTTTTGTTATTTAAAAACCATTAAACAAGGTATATTTTGAAAATAATGAGGCAAGCAGTCCACAATAAGTTATAAATAAACATTAAGTACTAAAGTAGTGATGTCTATCAACCAAGTGGGCAACGGCCGTGCTGGCTGAAAAGTGGAGGGGCAACCGCCCCCCTTGCCTCTCTGTACTTGCTATGTGCTGTAAACCATTCGCGGTTTCTTCACACTTTTTGAATGAAACCCTTGAAAATTCACCCCATGCATGGTTGTTTCCTGAGTATGTCACGTAAGTATAGAGACCCGGACATTTCACAAATTCATTAGAGGACAAGTTAAATTTCAAGCACATGCACATTGTAGTTTCTGCTTATATTGGACCTAGTNGAAACCCTTGAAAATTCACCCCATGCAAGACGTACTTGGTTGTTTCCTGAGTATGTCACGTAAGTATAGAGACCCGGAAATTTCACAAATTCATTAGAGGACAAGTTAAATTTCAAGCACATGCACATTGTAGTTTCTGCTTATATTGGACCTAGGCTTGTTAGACACGCCACGGACGTATTTCGATCAAAGAAAACAAAGGCCAAATCGCGTGCTATCTGGTCTGTGGTAAAGCTGGAGCATCAACCAATGAAAAACTAACTGAGGTTGGAGTGCACAAAGCATTTGCGAGGTCAAGCGTGTTTTTCCAAATGAATCCGTGAAATTGCCAAGTCTTTAGACACGTATCACAAGCGTTTGATATTTTTAACAGGATAAAAATATTTTATTTTCGGTTAAACTGAACTTTTACTTGTATTCTGTCCGTAAATTATAATATTCCATTTATAACTAATGTGAATAAAAAAAATTGATAAAATAGGTGTGTCGGTAACACCTAGTAAGAAACAGTTATCATGCAAAATATTATTACACTGAGTGCGCACGAATGCGGTGCATTGTCTCTTTGCTGTAATTTTTCCAGCCTTGGTTAAGCTTGGTTTGCACGAGGTGGTGGAATATTCTGGAAGTGGAGCATTAGCAGGGCTTAAGAAATGTCGGAGGTAATCACGGATGGACCGTGGGCAGGGCCTCGCTGGCGCGGAGCGGAAACCGTCTGAGTGGCGGTGCTATAGCCAGGCAGGTGGGGGGTGGGGGAGCAACACCCCACTTTGCTCGGAGGAGCGGCAAAGCTCTTAAAACCGCGCGGCCCCTCGCAAGCTGGGAATTCAAAGTTGGGAGGGAAATTCTCCCGCGACTTCTCAAGTTCCGTGCGCGTATACGTGCGTGCATGCTCAGTTCTGGAGACGCTCTAGGATGGCCTGGGGAGGAGGAGGGGGGACGTGTCCGCGGCATTGAAAGGCTCTGCCATCTCGCGGCGGCTTGTAGGACCTACACGCCCCCACCCCCCTCTTTCTCCATAATTAATGAGTTTATCGCGAGTGTGTGGGCGGAGGGACCAGGAGAGGGCGGAGTCGCAAAGCGGCGCCGACTTCCACAGACTATATACCATTTTAATTTTCGCCTTGAAGAAACTTTCTAATTACGAACTTTTCTGATTAATCACAGTAATTAATTAGTGCCTCGGGGAGAGGGAAATAAAGTTCAGAGCTTTCTAGATGTGCAAGAGTACGTGCGGACTGGGTTCAAGGAGGAGGGAGAATTGGAAGAGGGTGGCGTTTTGGGGTTGAATTTTAGTGCGAGGGGGGAAGAGGGTTGGTCGTCGCAAGTTGTCACCAAAACTGAAGGGGAGAAGGAGCTGGAGGGAAAGGAGAAGGGGGTGTCAACTACAGTAGTGAAAAGGCGACCAGTATTCACACAAAATTCTCTCTTTTCTTCGTTCGCCTGTCCCTTTTCACCCTCCGCCATTTTTGCCTTAACTCCCTCTTTATATCCTCTTTTACCGCGCGAAAATTCGNCGCCTGTCCCTTTTCACCCTCCGCCATTTTTGCCTTAACTCCCTCTTTATATCCTCTTTTACCGCGCGAAAATTCTAGGTCCTTCCGTATTGGCAACTAGTTAATTCTCGGCATGCGATGCGAGTTACTTTCGGATGAAGTCTCTCCCCCGCCGGAATTATATGAAGTTTTTGAAAAGCCAGCGGGCGGAGTGAAATAGTTCGAGTAAGAAACGCGTTTTCAAAAAACGCTCAAAATGTTTTTTTTTTCTCGAGCTACACGCCGCTTTATTTAAAGTAAACTTGGGTTTAATTATAAGTCAAGAACATTCCAGTTTTCGTCACAAGAGATGAAAAATAAAATATTCAAGTGATATTCAAATTAAAACTTGTTCAAAATTTCTCGACGTGTTAAAACAGTTAGCCCGNAAATATTCAAGTGATATTCAAATTAAAACTTGTTCAAAATTTCTCGACGTGTTAAAACAGTTAGCCCGAGGAGAGATGTGGAATAAGAGCGATTATGAAGCAGAGTTGGTATCAAGGATGCAGCTTATTATATGATTTTAATGTGGATACTAAATAATGAAAAACGTCAAATCGTGAAGAACCAAAATGTCTTCAACAATTGCAAATAAGGGATGTACCTGAAATTATAAAGGTCGTTTCAGTTTCAAAAAGATTCTAGTATATTTTGATGTAGAATTGATAGATTATTACTTAGCTACAACAATTGAGCTTACTTTCACTCCCACATTTATTTGCGGTTTCTGGTGTTGGAAAAAGTAAAGTTTTTGATGTGTGCTGTACTTAAGCTAGTTTTGTTGTCGACTTTGTGTTCGACGATCATTGATATGAACCAGTCATAACCTAGATCAGTGGCATTGTTTACGAATCAGTCGCACCCAGAGAAGATCATTGGGCACTGAGCCCCGTAGTGTACAGGACTGTTCAAGTATGACCTTCCTGTGCAACATGTAGGCAATTGTATACAATGGGCATTCAAGGGATAATAATGATTTTTAGAAGGTTCACAGCTTAACTCGTGTTTACGTGTAGACGTCTCATTTTAAGTATTTTAGAAGAAATAATAACCATTTTTGTAGCTTAATAAAGAAACGCAACAACAAAGTTAACATTTGTTCACTCCCTCCTCTCCGGAGTAGAACCCTTCGTAAAAGACTGTAAGGCAAGCACGTTAAGAATTTTGATACAGAAGCGCCAAAGGCAGGTTTTGGTATTGTATTGGCTCTCATTTCATTGTAATTTTAATTGTAATTAGTTCGAGGTTAATTAAGCACTTTTAAAATCAATCGTTAAAATAATACTAGCCCAAAAACCATACAGTTTTATGAACACGCTAACTAGCCTGCTAACAGAAAAAGTGGCAAAGATGCAGAAATAAAGTAGTTCCTTGCAATTTTTAAATACATATGATCCCTGAATTTATTATATTTGTTTTATGTTTTTTTAATGGACGCAAGTAAGAATGAAAGTATTATAAACACTATTTATCGCCACACGAATGCAGCACTGGAGTGTATGGCAACGTTAGTCTATTTTCATGCAAAAATAAAAGATCACATTTTTTTCTCTTGTTCATTTATGCAACTATTCATTCAACTTTACACCATCATAGTTTATTTTATTTGCCTTTTTCTTGATCTATATCAGTGTTTTATTTAATGCTGACGATCAAAATAAATCTTTGATTTATTAATTTCGTGTTATATTTATTCCACGTTTACGTGTTACTGCATTTTCCATGGCAAAGTGTAGTACACAGCTTAATACGTTGTTTAAAATTGGAGCCATTTGCTGCGTATATCAGTTTTTCCTCTGTAAGATTAATTGAAATCAATCAGTTACGACTCTGAGAAAATATTACCGAATACACATCTAACAACTTCAATATTTCAAGTCGAGTTAATCATGAAAGCCCAAAAGAAGAAGTAATGCAAGTTATCATTTTGCAAATATGCTTATTGATACCATACTGATTTCGTGCCGTTATATATCTAGTAATGGTTTTAAATATAAGCTAGATAAAACTAATAAGTAATTCGTCTAGTTAGAAAATTTATTCTATAAGATATATATTACATTATATAATAATATTACGTGAACATGCTTTTCGTTAAATGGTTAGCTACTAACCTCCCACTTCTGAAATTACCTGTTCGACCATAGTTTTTGGCAGAAAATATTTGGGGCTGGGAGTCTTACCTGCATAGTATCTGACACTGTTTGAGTAGAAGAAGGGATGGTAGAGTTTGTTGTGGTAACTTCACGGTATACATTTCATAGGCAACCTGCTGATTTTCGCATGGCTATCCCGGATATACAGGCCTAGCTTGAGTGCACGACGATGGGAGTTATCTGGTGCCAGTTCCATCGCATTCGTGTAGACAGTAACTTAGAATGGGAAACACTAGTTGGCCTATATTTTCTCGGCAACATTGCAGCGTGTCCTTTAAACCTCATTTAAGTAGGCGTGGATTAACTGCCTTGCTCCCATGTGTCAAACAAGTGACAATTATGAATTAATAAAAAAACAAGAACATTTTACATTACGCCAATTTTGACACAAAGGTGTAAAAAAAAAATTAATTGATTGCAGTAACCGGCGACTTAAATATTACCACTTTTAATTTGGTATTGAAATAAAAAACAGTTTTCGTAATTCACAGTCAAAGTTATCTTGCCGTAAGAATTCCACTAATAGTTTATGTTAAACGTAGATAAAGTTTCNAAATATTCAAGTGATATTCAAATTAAAACTTGTTCAAAATTTCTCGACGTGTTAAAACAGTTAGCCCGAGGAGAGCTCTGGAATAAGAGCGATTATGAAGCAGATTTGGTATCAAGGATGCAGCTTATTACATGATTTTAATATGAAAACTAAATAATGAAAAACGTCAACCCGTAAAGAACCCAAATGTCTTCAACAATTGCAAATGCAAAATTACAACCAGTAAATAAGGGATGTACCTAAAATTATAAAGGTGGTTTCAGTTTCAAAAAGATTCTAGGATGTTTTGTTGTAGAATTGATAGATTATTACTTAGCTACAACAATTGAGCTCACTTTCATTCCCACACTTATTTGCGGTTTCTGGTGTTGCAAAAAATAAAGTTTTTGATGTGTGCTGTACTTAAGCTAGTTTTGTTATCTATTTTCTGTTCGATGATCATTGGTATGACCCAGTCATAACTTTATATCAGTGGCATGGTTTTCGAATCAGTCGCACCCGGGGAAGATCATTGGGCACTGAGCCCCGTAGTGTACAGGACTGCTCAAGTATGACCTTCCTGTGCAACATGCAGGCAATCGTATACAATGGGCATTAAATGGTTAATAATAATTTTTAGAAGGTTCACAGCTTAACTCGTGTTTACGTGTAGACGTCTCATTTAAAGAATTTTAGAATAAATAAGAACCATTTTTGTAGCTTAATAAAGAAACGCAACAACATAGTTAACATTTGTTCGCTCCCTCCTCTCCAGAGATGAACCCTTCGTAAAAGACTGTAAGGCAAGCACGTTAAGAATTTTGAAACACAAGCGCCAAAGGCAGGCTTTGGTATTGTATTATCTCTCAGTTCGTTGTAATTTTAATTGTTACTAGTTCGAGGTCAAGTAAGAACTTTTAAAAGCAATCGTTAAAAAAATTACTGGCCCTAAAACCATACAGTTTTACGAACACGCTAAAATTGCTAACAAAAAAAGTGGCAAAGATGCAGAAATAAAGAAGTTCCTTGTGATTTTTAAATATATATGATCCCTGAATTTATTATATTTTGTTTATGTTTTTTTTAATGCACGCAAGTAAGAATGAAAGTATTATAAACACTATTTATCGCCGCACGAATGCAGCGCCGGAGTGTATGGCAACGTAGTCTATTTACATGCAAAAATAAAGGATCACATTTTTTTCTCTCATTCATTTTGCAACTATTCATTCAAATTTACACCATCATAGTTGATTTTATTTGCCTTGTTCTTGATATATATCAGTGTTTTATTTAATGCTGACGATCAAAATAAATCTTTGATTTATTAATTTCGTGTTATTTTTATTCCACGTTTACGTGTTACTGCATTTTCCAAGGCAAAGTGTAGTACACATCTTAATACGTTGTTTAAAACTGGAGCTATTTGCTGCGTATATCAGTTTTTCCTCTGGAATATTAATTGAAAGCAATCAGTTACGACTCTGAGAAAATATTACCGAATACACATCTAACAAATTCAATATTTTTAGTCGAGTTAATCATGAAAGCCCAAAAGAAGAAGTAATGCAAGTTATCATTTTGCAGATATGCTTATTGATACCATACTGATTTTGTGGCGTCATATATCTAGTAACGGTTTTAAATATAAGCTAGAGAAAACTAATAGGTAATCCGTCTAGGTAGAAAATTTATTCAATAAGATATATATTACATTATGTAAGAATATTACATGAACATGCTTTTCGTTAAATGGTTAGCTACTAACCTCCCACTTCTGAGCTTACCTGTTCGACCATAGTTTTTAGCAGAAAATTTTTGGGGCTGGGAGTCTTAACTGCATGGTATCTGACACTGTTTGAGTAGAAAAAGGGATGGTAGCGTTTATTGTGGTAACTTCACGAAATACATTTCATAGGCAACCTGCTGATTTTCGCATGGCTATCCCGGATATACAGGCCTAGCTTGAGTGCGCGACGATGGGAGTTATCTGGCGCCAGTTCCATCGCATTCGTGTAGACAGTAACTTAGAATGGAAAACACTAGTAGGCCTATATTTTCTCGGCAATATTGTAGCGTGTCCTCCCACCTCATTTAAGCAGGCGTGGATTAACTGCCTTGCGCCCATGTTTCAAACAAGTGACAATTATGAATTAAAAGCAAAACAATAATATTTTACATTAAGCCAATTTTGACACAAATGTGTAAAAAAAATTAATTGATTGCAGTAACCGGAGACTTAAATATTACCACTTTTAATTTGGCATTGAAATAAAAAACAGCTTTCGTAATTCACAGTCAAAGTTATCTTGCCGTAAGAATTCCACTAATAGTTTATGTTAAACGTAGATAAAGTTTCGGACAGGGATCACATCAAAGTTTAGTTTCAAAAGTGCTCAGTTGAACTGTGCGTCATAAACGATACATACTTATATCGTGGAGCGGCAGCTAGGCAACGCCGAACTGAACGGGAGGGGGAATGGGGAACACGTTAATTGATTTCCGGGAGTGTAAAATAAAGTTCGCGTACATTTTTATAATGATTTCCGCTGGTCTCCGCGTGGTGGCGGGTCCACGGAAACAAACCATTCAGAGCAATAAGGGCACATGTGACTGAAACGTGATCCGGTAGTCATGTAGTAGGTACACGAGAATAGAACCTGGTACCTATTGTTCTGATGATAATGCTTTAGCGACCAAAACGCCTCGCGACCAAATCGCCTCGCCAAATCAAGGGGTCATTCTTTGTGGCCCGCGCTCGCCGACTTCAGTAGAAACAAGTTACTAAATTCTTATTTTTAGGGTGTCTGTTACACAAATAAAAAAGCAATACATAATACGAAATTATTAAAAGTTCAAGTCATCGATGAAATTAGACGATATTTTTCATTATTTTATCAATCAGGCGACTTCTGTACATATTTTTGATGTACTACCACCACCCGCCATCACCGTATCGAACGAATAAACAAACCACTTTCAAGACGAACACGACACTCTGAATTTTAAATGTCATCGAATTACCTACCTACTTTTAGTTCACAAATATTATTATGTCAAGTGTCGTAAGTGTGGTCCGCGGCGGTCTTCGTTTTTCTTAATATGGCCCCTTAAAAAAAGGCTTGAGTACCACTGTAATGTAACTCATTTCAACGCTTCGTTCACAGAAAAATTAGGAAAATATATGTCAGCCACATGAAAGGTCGTTCGTTTTAAGACTTTAAGTACAGGCAACTTTATTTCGCGAAAATATTCCTATTCCACGACCAGTTGCACTTCAGACACTCAGACCCACTACCATGATTGGTTGATCTTAATCGTCACGCTTCTTAGCTCTCTGCCCGCGAATCACAGACGTTCAGTATGGAAGTAACTCAATTTCTACTGGTTCATTTGTGTTAAGAGCTAGTCCCACATAATCTAACTCTCATGAAATACACTAAAAAATTTTTAATCGTAAAGTATAAAACGCTTGCTATACATAACATGTTTAGGGAAAAACCAAACATCGTACGTGGAGAGATTTTTTCAAATGTTTGATTCAAAAAGTTTGCAAACACATTGCGTAAGCTCTGGCACGATTTGTGAAATGTACGAGTTCGGTCGCATATTTGCTACTTCTCCTTACTTTTAACACAGGATAGCTAGCAAGACAGAGGCAAAGCAGCTGCTTATACCGCGAACTCAAGCCGCACATGAAAGAAAAATTGCATGACTGGCCGGCAACATGACGGGATGCCGTTCGCTGATGAACGAGCGGTAACTTACTTGACAGCCAGAATCGCAGCCGCACACGGTAGCCGGTCGGCCCGGTATAGGGCCTTGCGCAGCCAATCAGCGGATCAGTGCTACCACGTGAAATGCACGAAACTCCCACGCCATTTCAAATCTGCACGCCTTACCTATCCTGTGGTTTTGACGCGAATGAGTAGGTATTTTCAGGCAAGTTCGAGTACACGGAACTGGAAAAATATGACTCGCTCGTAAAAACGCGTCGTTCACTAAAACTGCAGTTGGTCATCTATTCGAACACTCAAAAGCTCATACATATCTAAATACAATGAGCGTTGCCTATGACGAGCGCCAAAGAAGGGACAAAATCGTGTAAGTAACTGTCTGCCTTTTTTTGGGCATTAGTTTCCTGACACGACACAAGGCAGTTAAGAAATAGCTTAAATCGTTCATGGTTTTGAAAAGTACAGCCACGAAATTATTACTATAGGCTTACATCGTATCTCAGGAATTACTCTACCAATTCACATAAAATCTGGTCAAAAATTCTGCTTGGGCACTTTTAAACACGCAGTATCCTACTAACTAAGCCTTTCAGTATCGAAAAACATTACCTTTATTCGTGCTTGGAAGAGAATAAATTTATTAGTTTCGTCGGTTACTTCTTGTCTTATTTATCGGGGCAACAAAACAACAAAAAATAGCACTATTTCACCCAGATAAAGGTCTAATAAGTTTTTTATTGCAAAGCTAAGATTTCCATTATCTGATATATAGATTTTAATGGCTACTTTCCCAAACCGATATTGCTTGTCATCTAGTCATCAGACTAAAAACATAAACATAAAAAAATTAATTGTCACAAGAAACTGAAGACTACTGTAAAAAAATCCTGAAGTTTTGATAAGGTAACGGACTAACAAGAACTATATCAATCAAAATTAATATAACAAAATGATATCTGCTAGACGTGTTCGATGGAAAGCCCCTCGAAACGTGCCACAAAATTATTGAAATTTCATATTTGAAACGGGAATACTTAGGTGTAGTTGAATAAGTGACACACGCGATATGTTATTTAAGTTTCCACGGGCTTTCTCATTAGAAACGTGGCAGTACGCGGAACACGGCTGATGGGGTACGACATCCGGCATCCGACCACCCTTAACCTATAGTACCGGGAAGCGTATTTCTCGGGTGCCTCGCATGACTGATACACTATAACAGTGAGGGTGAACAGTTGGCGCGGCACATATTCACAGGAGATGATTTGTGGTGACGACACTTTAAACCAGAAGGAAAGACCATCAGTACGCAGTGATATAGGCTATTCACGCTAAAGTGAGCATTTTTTAAGGCCCTTACAACAGGCATTAACCACAAATAAATACATTTTGTTGCAACCACAGATGGTAATTTGTTATGGCGGTGAAACCTATGCACTGTATTTATTAGTCACACGGTAATGTTTGTATTAAAAATTGACAGAAAGATAGAACTTGCTGAAAGAAAAAAATGTGCAGGGCCTTAAAAAGTGTTAACTTTACCTTGAATAGCTTATAGCATGCCGGCTCGCTCAAGCCAACGAAATTCAAATCGCCGCAATCAGCTAGAAATATTATGCTGACTGCATTCTTCGACGTACAGGAACACATTTAACTGGAGTTTAAGGACCCCAACGACACAATCAGTGCCCAGCGGTACACCAAAATACCCAACCTGCATAAGGCTATCATAAAACAAACGACACGACAATGAACGGCTGCACGTCTCCAGAGTTGTTGATGCTCTAGCCAGTAACACGTGGGAGGTCCTTGGAACATCCTGCCCACGGCCCTTATTTTTGTCCCTATATTACCTTCATCTTTCCGGATTATAATGAAGTTCCTAAAGAGACGAATATTTGTCACTGATGATGACGTAAAGGATGAAGTTCATAAATGGTCCGAGAAGCAACATAAATATTTCTCAAGGGATGGAATTCATTGCCTGCTCCGAAAATCGAGAACCTGCATGGACTTCATGTCTGACTCGTGCAGAATACTGTGTGCAGTAAAATTAACTAACCATTACACTTTCTAACTGCTTAAATTTCATCTTACTTTACTTCTTCGTCCAGCGGCTACACATTTCCAACGGGTTTCGTTTGAATACGTCTTGTATGTAAGTATATCGAACACACACAAGGTATTTTTTTTACTACTTACCGGAACTCAAACCACACCATATACGGGCTAATATGAACAATAAAATCTAGTAGCAAAATGTTTGAAAAATTCATCTATCATTTTCCAATTTAAATTTAAATTAGCAAAACGGCGCCGGGAGACCGCAGCTACACGTGCCTGTATGAACAACATGTTGCATATAATGAAGGCGAACGGAATCATATTAACTACTACGGAAACATTTTCTCACACGTAGAAGATCGTGCCAATTCCGTCTACCTATGTTATATGCGACTTGCTGTGCTGGCACATACGTAAAGCTACGGACTCACAGCGTTGTTATGCCTAATTCCAAATTAAATTTTTTAAAAATCCGTATTTAAAAAAAAAGCCTATAGATTCCGTGGTTTGAGTTTAGACATGTAATTTAAAAACACCTTGTGTATCTATACAATTAATATATCTAAAAAAACAGTTTTTATACTAAATTGACAAAAAAAATTGTTCTGAATAATTTTCTATCTGGAATCGTTAAGGTGTTCTGCATAATAACCAAATGTGTTCCTCAACTTCTGCGAGGTCATTCAGTAATTTCTAAAATTTATTGCCAATTTCATCCGGTGGAGGAATTAATTAAAATTTCGCCACAGAATTTATACTTATCCAAGTTGTTTGTTCATACAGACAGTATTGTGCTTGACATATTATTATAAACGAATAAACATCAAAATATTAATGATTGAAATCATTAAATTATTAAAAATACAATTTCTGTTGCAAACCCGACTTTAGTAATATATTTATTTTTTATTTTTTACTTATGTTTTTTAGGAGTGGGTAACGCGATAGTTACTATTCCTACACGCAAGAAAATGCCTCAAGCAACCACGAACTCACAAGCTGCAGGAAGTTTCGCCATGTCAGATCAGATTGCGCAAAGTTTATTAAGTAACACCACAGCGCTGCCCGCTTCTTGACCGGTAGATAAAAAAACACAAGAGGTGTGTAGGAACCGTTTCTATCCTAAAGCGCTGAGAGCATCTGGGTGAAAAGTAAATTCTCCGAAATCCAAAGAACGACTCAACAAATTATTGTCACAGTGTTGACGAAAGAGATAGATTGTTCGTTNAATAAACATCAAAATATTAATGATTGAAATCATTAAATTATTAAAAATACAATTTCTGTTGCAAACCCGACTTTACTAATATATTTATTTTTTATTTTTTACTTATGTTTTTTAGGAGTGGGGAACGCGATAGTTACTATTCCTACACGCAAGAAAATGCCTCAAGCAACCACGAACTCACAAGCTGCAGGAAGTTTCGCCATGTCAGATCAGATTGCGCAAAGTTTATTAAGCAACACCACAGCGCTGCCTGCTTCTTGACCGGTAGATAAAAAAAACACAAGAGGTGTGTAGGAACCGTTTCTATCCTAAAGCGCTGAGAGCATCTGGGTGAAAGGTAAATTCTCCGAAATCCAAAGAACGACTCAACAAATTATTGTCACAGTGTTGACGAAAGAGATAGATTGTTCGTTTCAGTGACAATGCTACTCTCGCGTAAAAGCTGCATCGTGTAATAATTTGCAGGTTGAACACTCGCGATTACTTAACACTTTTTTGAAGCCCTGCTAAAGTTCTACTTCCAGGATATTCCTCCGCCTCATGCAAACAAAGTTTATCCGAGTCTAGAAAATTACGCCAAAGGGACAGCGCACCGATTTCGTGTGCACTCAGTGTAATAATATTTTGCGTAAGAAATATTTATTACTAAGCATTATCAATACACCTATTTTCTAACTGGTTTTGTTTATTTGAATTATAAATTAAATATTATAAATTATAGATAAAATATAATTTAATGTTTAATTTAACCAAAAATAAAGTTATTTTATGATATCACAAGAATAAAACATTTAAGATTCACGACATATATAAGAAACAACCAAACACGTCAAACGTGGTGTGATTTTTCGAAGGTTTGATTCAAAAAGTGCGAAGAAAACGTGAATAGACTTTATTACTTCCTTTGCAGTGACCTATGGTTAGTGGTTGGAAGGTAGTCAGTAAAGGCCTAAGCTAGGTTCACAATTGAAAGCATAACAGTAACCACATAACACGGATCGTGTGCACAAGAATTGATCTCCATGTTTTCGAACCTATTGATTCACAACTGCGCATGGCAGGTCGTGTACATGAAACGTCATGACCTAGTACACAAAGGAAATGATTGTATTTCATGTATTGTGCAGACGTGTGAGGCAACAGCCAATCAGAACAGAGTATAAAATTTTCCAAGAAGTTGTTTATTTAAAATGGAATAATATTTATGCTGCAGAAATGAAGACATGTCGCAAGATATCAATTTAGAGGAAATAAGGGGTGGCAGTCTACTCACATACATTTTTAAAGGTTATCTATATGTTTACTATAGCAAAATCAAATGATTTTTATATAAAAGCAANATATAAAAGCAAAAGTGATAAAAAAAATTTAAATCACTATCAATTTTCAACACGATATCATAATTTGTTACGAAAATGCATTATTTGCTATCACTGCCAAATGACGTCAGACTAGCGGAAAGTTTTCATTGGCTAAAAATATACATAAGTACTCAATTGTTAATCAATTTTGCGCAATAATTTTGGTCGTTTGAGTGTTATACTGTTATCTTATATGCTCTGTGCTTATATATTTTGATTGTGAAGCCAGTTTAAGATAAGGTACAAAATCTGTGCGAAATAGTGTCAGTTAGGGCAACTGAAAGCGTTTTTAAGCAAAGTCAACTTGACCTACTACACCTATGTTAAAATTTTTTTAAAGTAAACCATAAGCAAGAAATGTAACAAACTACTAAATCATTTTATGTTTCCATTTTAAGAAAAACCATAGCCTTTGATAGTTTCGTTAAGTTAGTGATCATAATTACACGAATGAGTAGTAAAAATTATAATTTTTGGTGCAATAGTGAAAATATGTGGTAAAATTCTTCAGACAAACAGAATCGTGGTCTGGCTATTTATGAAGCGACTATGGTGAAAACTGTTCACAAATGCATAATTATTTAAATAAATCTTTCAGATGTGTACAACTTCCGCCCCCCTGGAATCTGTTTTGAATAAAGCGTACATTTTTAGTTGAAATAAAAATCTAAAATTAATTTGGTTTTACGCGATAAGTGATAAATCACAAATTTCGAATCAAGCAAATAAATTAATTTTTTCATAGCAATTTGATGTTTACGATTGCTCATAATAATGTGAATACAAGGGTAGGTGTAAATTTTGTATTAAAAATTAACTGAAATGTGTTAAGAACAATATATAAATTGAAATAAATTGACTATTTTTGACAGCAATAAACTAGTGAAACAATCAGAGTAAAGTAAAGAGTTGTTTTGGAAAATTTTGTCGAGTACGTCCAACTTGACTCACCTAAGAATTTGTAGCACTTATGTAAAAAAATTTAGGAAAAACTGCAAATGCGACACTGGAATATTGAAATTGTAAACTAGCTATCTACTTGATTTAGGCAACGTGGAGAAATATCCATAATTTTATTTTATATTAGAAAGAATGGTAAAATGAACGCATCCACAATTACTTTACGTTCATAAATACTCGAACTGAACCTACATCGAAACACATGCACGCCAAATGCGGCGGGATCTGGGGGCCTATTCTAAGTTTTCTTTCCGACGGTAGAAAGTTGTTAACGAAACAATTCCTCGTTACAGCCTACNTTTCAGATGTGTACAACTTCCGCCCCCCTGGAATCTGTTTTGAATAAAGCGTACATTTTTAGTTGAAATAAAAATTTAAAATTAATTTGGTTTTACGCGATAAATGATAAATCACAAATTTCGTATCAAGCAAATAAATTAATTTTTTCATAGCAATTTAATGTTTACGATTGCTCATAATAATATTAATACAAGGGTAGGTGTAAATTTTGTATTAAAAATTAACTTAAATGTGTTAAGAACAATATATAAATTGAAATAAATCGACTATTTTTGACAGCAATAAACTAGTGAAACAATCAGAGTAAAGTAAAGAGTTGTTTTGGAAAATTTTGTCGAGTNTTTCAGATGTGTACAACTTCCGCCCCCCTGGAATCTGTTTTGAATAAAGCGTACATTTTTAGTTGAAATAAAAATCTAAAATTAATTTGGTTTTACGCGATAAGTGATAAATCACAAATTTCGAATCAAGCAAATAAATTAATTTTTTCATAGCAATTTGATGTTTACGATTGCTCATAATAATGTGAATACAAGGGTAGGTGTAAATTTTGTATTAAAAATTAACTGAAATGTGTTAAGAACAATATATAAATTGAAATAAATTGACTATTTTTGACAGCAATAAACTAGTGAAACAATCAGAGTAAAGTAAAGAGTTGTTTTGGAAAATTTTGTCGAGTACGTCCAACTTGACTCACCTAAGAATATGTAGCACTTATGTAAAAAAATTTAGGAAAAACTGCAAATGCGACACTGGAATATTGAAATTGTGAACTAGCTATCTACTTGATTTGGGCAACGTGGGGAAATATCCATAATTTTATTTTATATTAGAAAGAATGGTAAAATGAACGCATCCACAATTACTTCACGTTCATAAATACTCGAACTGAACCTACATCGAAACACATGCACGCCAAATGCGGCGGGATCTGAACTCGAGATACCTCAGCAAGGAAAGGGCGTCGGATAACCAAAACATCGGAGACGAACTTGGATCCTGCTATCAACAGGATTATTATCTGGGTTGTCAGAATTCCTTAAGAGTGAACTAGTCTCTCACACGAGAACGAAACGGCCACGTATCCGGTATTAGTGGACGTGTTTCAGCTGAATTTTCACAGAGGGCAGCATGAGCGCTTCTCCTTCCCCCTCTCCCAGAGGATTACGGCCACTCTTGACCCCTGTCGTTCAAGCCTAGCCTGGAAATAAGAACTCCCAGCGGGGCGGTTACGTCTGTACAGGATTACAGTGGGCAACTTCGAATACATGTTTTAGTACGACTTCCTACTGCTGTCTTCGCGTCATAATGAATGTCTCATCTACTACCTCATCTGCTACACATGACTTGTGCATTTTTTTTTTTAATGGGTGTTCAGTTGCGCCAATCATGCCTACCGACCTGAGAGGAGAAACGAAAAGCCAGTAAGAACACATCCTCTTTGTTTTCGCAAGGGCCTCGCAGAAAACATTAACTCACGCCAAAATTTGGCAAATGAAAAGAGTGGAATTCGATTTTAGTAATATCCCAGTATATACATGGTTAAAAAAGGTTTATATATACATATACTTATAATGTATATATAATGTGTATTTATATGTTAACACGCACGAACGTCATAGATACATTAGTTGTACATATTTCACATATGACTTTATGGCTCATGATATTGGGTATAGTGTAAAGAATTGTTACTTAACTATAGTTCATCTAAAAAACGTTGAAAGGTGGCACTACAAGAAAAATTCAATAGTATTTCAAGAACGTCGAAAAAAAGTTTCACTTTTTTTCACAGATATTTCATGAAAGATTTGAATTATAATTTTACGGATGACTGAAGTGTGTTTTGAATCGTTATGCACATACTTAAATTAAAAATCTTTAATGAACTAGACTATTTGCTTAGCACATTGTTAAATATTACATGCTAGTGTATATCGCGGCCTTAGCATTATTTCCGTCATAACTTTTGCTGAAATATTGTCATGATAATTTATTATAAATGTTAATTTTACACTTATTTATCGCTCATGGATATTCAGCCATATACCGTACGTACTTTGAAAACGGGAGAACGTAATTATTTCCTGGTAAATATAGACACTATATAAATGAACACATTTTATAAAAGGCCAGCCAGCTCCATGTGCAAGCCGCTCATTCAGACGTATACCTACAGAGTTTGGTTGGGATCAAGTCATCCTTCCATACGGTCTTTGAAAAGTGGGTATTATACAACACACAAACGGCATCAAAAATTATTTTTAAATGTAAAAAAAAAAAAGTTTTTTTTTAAATTAACGTGAAGATAAAACTTTCCAGTTTTCCCACAAGATCACATATTCCTTTTATATCAATTTTAGTGATACATGAACTCACTGTAGGTCCTTGCAGAGTTGCCTTGTGTAGTGTTAGGAAAGTAGCGTCAGGAATAGTGCAGTGGCTTCTCTCTTCCAGCGCGACGCATGTTTTACATTGGACGGTGCAGCTGCGCTGTGCTGGGTCGTTGGGGCGGACGGGTAGTGGCGAGGATGATAGCGAGATTATCGCGGGATCACCCTCCAGGGGGAGGACTTGCCGACGGCTGATAACGGGGGTGGGGGGTGTCACCGGACACGGGACGATCAGCCCCCGGTGTCACTGCAACGTGTTCACGTCACGAACCCCCCTACCCCCTTGTCGGTTACACGGAGACTGGGTTCGGATCCCGCTTAACAACTAACTTTCAAGTGGATACATTTTTTTCCCCCATATTGCCAAGAATATCAGCATTTCTGCAAGAATTTTTTACGTTTAGTCCATTCACGGGTAATATCAACTTTTCTGAAGCCCTACTAATGTTCTACTTCCAGTATATTCCTCCGTCTCATAAAAAAAGCTTAACCAAGTCTNCAACTTTTCTGAAGCCCTACTAATGTTCTACTTCCAGTATATTCCTCCGTCTCATAAAAAAAGCTTAACCAAGTCTAGAATATTACACCAAAGGGACAACGCACCGCATTCGTGCGCACTCAGTGTATTAATATTTTGCATAAGAACTATTTCTTACTAGACGTTAGCAACACAGTATTTTCTTTCCGGTTGGATAAATATTAATTATAAATGAAATAGTGTAATTGATAAATAGAATATAAGTAAACATTCTATACAACCAAAAATAAGATACTTCTATGTTAACACAAATATAAAACACTTGAGATACGTAGCATATTTAGGAATGAATCAAACACGTCATACATAAGTACTTTTTCAAATGTTTGATTAAGAAAGTGTGAAGAAACCGTGAATAGACTATGACAGTACAGCTGTTGCTCTTGTAAGTGTACAAATAAAACCGGCTTAAAAAATTTTTTGTATACAAATTTATTCTTGCGACCTTTCATTTCAATACGTTCCGCTATTTTTTATGCTTGTTTTTCTGTACAGTTATGATAGTCGAGATGAAATAATTTAAACTTAAATCCATTATTTGGGTTCGCTCTAATCCTTTATCTAAAATATCAGCCCCGAATCCGCTGTTCATATTCTTTTAAGGGTGAATTTTAAAATGCTCCAAACGTATATTAAATTAAAGTCAATAAACTATTTTATATTAGGCATTATAACAAATTTGCCACGTTGGCGATGTTGGCCACAGCAGTAACATTGTTCAAAACTTTATACTATTAAAAGTGAAACCTTCCTCAAGTCAGGTAGGCTATTCGTAGAATGTGTGTAATTCCCAGAAGTGATGATTGACGCGTGGCAATGTTATTAGCTGTTTACCATGACTTTGTAACAACATAAACTTCTTTCGTTATTTACACAAACGCTATCCTTGTTAATGAACTAGTGCTGTAGATTTACAAAATGTGACTTTACTAATGAACAAAATTCTCTATTTATACAAGAATTTGCCAGTTTCGTTTACCAATATTTTTTACAGTGTAGATGCCTGCGCTTTGGCTGCCGGCACGGCCCAGCTCGCGGCAGCTGATTTTAGTGACTGCCCGGCTGTGTGCGAACTGTTACAATAATATTGGGCGCGCATCGACAAACGTGCCACTGATAATGCGGAGACAAATGTTTTGACATGGATTACATATCTTTCTCGCACGCTCGGGGGGTTATGCACGCCGCACTCGCCGTCACGAAAACATGTACCGCGCCTCGGCCCGCCACTCAGTCCCCGTTCGCACGCCGGACCGCGCGCATGTTCCGATCGACGGAGCAAGGTTGCTCGAACATTAAAACTGCATTGTTCTACAACGCTCGCCTTATCGCTTCTGGTGGTGCGTCATCGCGTTTGAGACCAATTTCAGCGCAATTTGCAGCACTTTCATTATATCGCGCGCCATTGCTCCGAAACTACAAGTGTCACGGACGCGAGTGATAGCTCGTTCGAAAGAGTTTGAAAGGGCCCTCCCTTTAACGCAACAACCATCGACCTACTCGAAAAATATTTGAAGCAGCTGCGCTTTGAACTCGTGAAACAGCATCATGCCGCGAAAGAAGAGCAAGGATCCGAGTCGAAATCCGCCACAAAACCGACAACCGCCATTAACTTTGGCAGAGAGGAGCCGCAGGTATAGAGAGAAGAAAAAATTTGAAGAATCGGATAACCAGGAAAGAAGTTATGGGGCTCCAAATAAACGGCGCGCGCGCCGCTTCTCCGCAGCCGGGTCCCTCGGGAGTGCCACCAAAACGACCGAAGATGTTGGTTATGTATTTTCGAAATCAAGACGAAGCGGACGAGACCACTCATGACCCCCCGATAACTATGCCAGACATGCAATCCATGTTCGGTAGGTGCCACAAACGGCGATCTACCATGGGCAAGTTTTTTTTAGCACGGCATCAGGCCGCTGCTGGCTGCGCGCGCAGTTATCTCTCCCCTCACCGGCCTAACACCCGGCTCGCCAGCAGTTGTGGCGCTAACAGTAGGTTGCTCTATACGTATAGGTAGGGCCAGTGAATTTTCACGTAAAAATCGGAGCACACAGTAGACTTCAATACTATATACACACCTCAGCTGTTGTTATACCTCCATTGTCTGCTGGTGCCATGTCCGTCTTTGACCAAGCCACTCAGGACTAAGTAATTCAGACACTGAACCTTCGTGATCCCTACGCAAACGGTTAACATGGGCCAGAATCTTTTTTAGCCAATCAAAGAAGCTGGACGACCCTACAGTGCTTTGGACTGTATCTTGTCTCGAAATCTTTTCGCGAAATATCACTGCCCCTACGTATAGGCTGTTCACGGTAGAGTGAGCACTTTAAGACCCCAGTTACTTATTATTTCAGCCATTTATTTAATCCCTTAACTACTTTTTTAAAATAATTATTGCCATACGAGTAATTAACAGTGTGTGTAGATTTAACCGCACTCGTAAGTTAACGTCTAGGGCCACAATAATATATATTGATTGCCTATTGTTCCAAATGAGGGGCTTTCAAAAGTGCTCTCTATAGTGCGAATAGCCTATAAGTATACAGAAATGAAGTGGTGTGGCGTTTCTTGTTATGTAAGCGAACTCGATCTCTCATTGGTCACGCGACCTTGGCTATTGCGTCGTGTCTGATGGTGTTCGCCTGAATCGCGGCGCACAACCCTTAGGTTACTCTAACAACCCTTATTCCGAGCTGACATCTAATGTGCTTATTTCGATACGATATTTAACAGATATTGTCCTTCTAATAATTGCTCTATGGTAAAAAAACGTTCTGTGTACTAAAGAATATAAAAAATGGTGGTCAGATATAAGCTTGTCTGCTGACTATTAATTTTTGTTATCGAACTAGCTCATCAAAAGAATTATGAAATTATGACTCATCTCAGTCATTTTATTTTTATGAGTGTTGAATAAGAGCTGTTATTTATGTTAAATGCAAGACGTGGACTACGAGAGCTTGTAAGTTACTCAGTATTTAATTTTGTGGCTAATTTCTCCAGAAGAATGTTTTTCAAACACACTTAATTTCTACAAAATCTTTTAATGTTTACTAACTTCTAATATTGTATCCAGTTCTCTTATCCCTATCCATGTATTGTTTTCGATGAACCCGGAGTAAGTCGTGCATTTTTTAAACTTTCGTAACCAAATTCTTTCCCAAATATTAGAATCATCTAATATTCAAAATTTTTACGGGGTTTTAGTGAGGTCGAAAAGTATTGGACCATCACAGCGCTTTATAGGATATTTTCTATTAGTTGCGTAGCTGCCTGGCAAGTTAGTCTCCAGGAGCTAATTGGCAAAAGACGTTCCGCCATATTGCTTACCGGGGAGGTCATTTTGCTGTGATATGGCATTGGCAGCTGCTGCAGCTCGCTCCGTCCGAGGCAGTTGATTCTAAATATGGCCGAATATATAATGTAACCGCACCAACATGTTCAATACATACTGGAATTTGTTTGCGGTTAACATATATCTTTTGAAAACACTTTTCATTTACTTTTTCTTACCCATTACTTAATTCGAAGATAGTGCAATTTTTGTACTGTCATTTAAGGTAACTGTGAACATGAGATGGTTGTGAACGTGTTTCTTTTTTAAATATAGGTATCGTATTTCTAAATGAGAATTGCGATAATATACAACGTATTCCATTGTGTGGACTGTGTGTGGCTTTTCTAAAACATTTGTGTGACTTTTGTGTGGCCATATGTGTGGCTTTTCTAAAACGTTTTCAAAAGTGATTAATTTCTTTAGAGAATCAGGTTGTATGTCAAATAAATTTTCCACAAAATTGTCTATGCTTCTCTTGCCTTTCTTCACCAATCTTTTGCTTTTAAAATAGTTCGTTTGTTTCCATTTGTTGCTTACTTTCTCTAAAAGGTTATAGATAAATCTAAACACCAAGTACGAAGTACTCTTTATATTATTACAATGAGTAACTGCAAATACAAATGCGTTCCAGAAGTATAAAAATTTTAGCCTACCGCAAATTATGTGTTTTGTCACTAAACAAAATAAAAATATCCATGTATTGTTATGTAATTTATAATATATTTCTCGAGAAATTTTGAACATCTGCACAACATATTATAAATACCGCGTATCTGTTTGTAGACTATATTCTGTAAACTTTATTGTGTTCATAGCCAAACCTGGATTTTGTTCGTTATGCATGTTCACAATTACACCAAAAAATAATACTTTTATTGTTCTTCTGAGTAATTGTTAACATATATTTTCATAAAACAAATTTGTTACAAAGTGAATTTTTAATTAAAATATGATATTTTGGGACTTGTGTGTCTGTAATGTATATTATAGGTATATTTTTATTTTTAAAATATAGGTACATGTGAAATTTTCTGGAAAACGTTTACAATTGCCCTAACTGACTCTGTAACCGGTCTTCCACGAGGTTTCTAGGTTGAAGTTTGTCGTCTATGAAAGGTTAATACGCAGTCAATGTAACACTCGTGTTGCATGGTATATTACTTGAAAGAAAAGGCCCACAACCGGAACATTGAGAGAGATTAAGTATAAATGGATCCAGGAGTATGTTAGTAATTTGGATGCAAAATATTAGGAAGCAATTGGTTTTGTTGGTTGCCAATTCACCTTCCTGCAAGCATTTACATAAGGATTTCACGAGCGCTCGACACACAGAATCGCATTGTGGCTCGTCTTGCTTCCCACTGCTTCTGTCCAATGGGAAGTCACATCCTGTGCCCTTCTGAAGTTGCCACCCCGTTAGTGAACGTTTTGAAAAAAGCATTGCTCAAAACTATACCTGACGTAAACTTGTTTAACAAAATCAATTTACTTCTCAATCTGTATCACGATTAGAAGAAGTAAAGGTAATAAAGAGGTGTATAAATACCCGTTTTTCTTCTTTCTGACATAGGTTATTGTTTTCCAATTTCCAAATCAGTTTTTGTAAACTTTTAGAAGTGAAAGCCGAACCGCGTTTTGTTGTTGTATATTGAACTTCTTAGATAAAAAAACTGACATAAAATAATATTTTCTCCTATAAAGTATGTCTCGTATTTTGTATATTTTCCCTATTATCTGTTATAGTAACAGCCATAAATGAATATTTTAGAGCAAATAACTTTCTAGCATAACAGATATTGTTGAAGTTTTTTTAAATAAATATTTTTTTAGCTAAACAAGGTATATAAATGTGACCAGTTGGCAAATGCTTCAAAGTAAACTATTTGTAACAATTATTAAATAAATGTAAAGTCATAAAAATGCAAGCGATTAACGAAAATATTTTATGTCAATTTCGGTTTGAATACTCTCCACTTGAACAAATCGCAAATAAACATCTGTTTTCCATAATTGATTTTTTTTTTGTTTTTACATCAGACACGGAAGGCTATAAAAAACCACTGCGTTTTAAAATATGTTTTTAAGAGCGTAAGAGAACTGAGATTAAAATTGAATGGTATTAGCATTAGTAGGAAAACATCCTACTAGATTTATTGTTAAAAGTTTGGCTCTTTCATTTATACATGGCTATATTAAACCATAGCAATTTCATAAGATGTGTATGTCACTACTGGGTTCACTAAAGCTAACGTGTAGGCCTAATAACTCAAATCATTTCCATTCTTAGTTAAAGATCAATGATTTTTTTTTTCACAGAAAGTATTCGTTTCTTATTGGCGGCAAGTAGTGGCTAATCCGATAACTTTTAAGAAGCTTGAACTTTCAGATGCCTTAAGTTAATTTGTTAGCAATCAGTCAGGCACATTAAAAAAAACTGTTCTTGAGTGAAGAGAAATCTGCAAAGCCATCCCGCTTGATCTGATCATTTTCCCTTTTTACAAATGCGCACGGTAAATTATCGCGTGGTTACTTTTAAAAAAGCTGGTGTGATTTATGCGGAAGGTCACAGGTCGGCAAATGTTTCACGTAGAGAACTGCAAACGGAGGGGACGTTGTGCCATAAAGCGCCCCAGTTGACCTGGCCGCATCAATTTCAGCCCCCGTTCTGTGAGCAGAGCAGGGAAACGCAACATATGGCTATGCAAGTTTTGAGAGAACGATTTATTTATGCGGTGGTGATATTTTGCTCACGACAAGCTGTTAACGTTTTATTAACAGAAGTTATGTTCTGATAGCTCAGTGCCACTTGAAATATCTAGGGGGAAAAAAAAGGAGTAATGAAATCTCTCGGAAATGTATCAACAAAATAGTGGCATATATTGGTGTTCATTTTTTATGAGTATCATTACTGTACTAATTTTCGTTAGAAATTGCTATTGATTATAATTATTACCACGTAACCACTGTCAATACAACTTCTTCAGAGCAGATGTTGCAAGTGCAAAATGAAATTGACTTAATGTAAACATTTTCTCTCAAGTTATCTTAGATGCACCAAATGACTGTATATTTTGAAAACAAGGATGAGGTTCATTACCTGCGATTATTGGTGATAATAATGACGTACTGGCACATGAACCTTCAATAAAAAAATGAGATCTATCTCGTCTTAGCAAAAGATAACCAATAAGTCTGATGGGTAAATTTTATATTTATATGTCTCTTTTCGCAGGTACGGTTGTTCATACTTGGAGCACACTTCTTTCTGAACGAAGATCTTAAATGCGGCCTTCAAATATGTTCCATGAACTGTTATGAAAAATAATAAAAATTTAAAACTGGCTTTTGATTTCTAGCAAATTTTTTAATGTAATTTGTTTAATTATTTGTATGAACAATTAGTAATATAAATGCTTGCTAATGTCTTTATAAACAGTGTTGAAAAACGAAAATGGGTTTTAAAACCAACTAAACAAACAATTTTACTTACTAAAGTGTTGCATTTATTTTATTAGCATTCATTTAGTCGTGTTTAAGCAACCACTTGNAACAAACAATTTTACTTACTAAAGTGTTGCATTTATTTTATTAGCATTCATTTAGTCGTGTTTAAGCAACTACTTGACTACGGTTTTGAAAGCATTGCAACCATTATTTTTTACGTCCAAACTCCAAAAATAGAACCGAAAATATGGTTCATATATAATATAAATATTTATTAAGTTTACTGAGTTAAATAAAATGTTATTTGTACATATACAAACATTCTTTTTAAACGAAAAATCCTTACTTCAAACAATTATTTTCTTGTTGAAATAACTAAGAACTGTCTAGAAATCTTTTGTGTTGGTTTCAACAAATGTCCGTCTTAGCGTACTAAACGACAAAAAAAAAAAAAAAAAAAAAAAAAAAAAAAAAAAAAATCACTATTGTTAAAATTGGAAACGAAATGCACTACGAGTGTATACGAACAGAAAATATGCAAATTATTCAGTATTTATAAAGCTGGAATTAACGTCCCTTCTACAGCAGGGTCATTAGATATAATCTCGTACAATCAGGAATAGGGAGAGAAGCAACTATATTTTTTACAAAGAAACCACTACAGCATTTGCCTGAAGGACTCCGGAAAAACATGGAACGCGAAATGAGTATGGCGAAACCGATAATTGAACCTGGGTCCTCCCGAACCTGAGTCCAGAGTGTTTTTTGCCTTTGTGTCAGTTCACTTGTAATGTGTGTTTCCGTATGCGACCATATACACATAAAAATTAGCATACGTGTTCCAAAGAAATAGGTACTTACATATGTAGGTATCAGAAGAGTTTTCGGATGCCACTAAAACTGATTCATAGGGGCGTCGTTACGGTAGCAGATATCGTTCCAGCCTCTCGCGACTACAACTTAGGTTAGATCCCAGGTAGTTACGAATACGAATACTCGTATGTAGAAAAACTGGGAAANCCTCTCGCGACTACAACTTAGGTTAGATCCCAGGTAGTTACGAATACGAATACTCGTATGTAGAAAAACTGGAAAACGTCTAGGGCGTTGCTGATAGTCGGTGCGTTTATTCCAGTGAGCCAGCACGTCCTCTATGGTCTTTTCGCGTTTTCTTCGCAATTTTTGAATCAAACATTTAAAAAATCACCCCATTGTATGAAGTGCTTGGTTGTGTCCAAAAGGCGACATGTATAACAAGCAGTTTATACTCGTGTTAACATAAAAATACCGTAATTTTTANCTTGGTTGTGTCCAAAAGGCGACATGTATAACAAGCAGTTTATACTCGTGTTAACATAAAAATACCGTAATTTTTTGTTAAATTGAACATTTAATTACAATTTATCTTAAATTGTAAAATTTCATTAAATTAATATGAATTAAAAAAGGAAGAAAATAAATGTGTTGGTAATACCTAGTAAGATGTAGTTCTCACGTAAAATATTATCACGCCGACTGCGCACAAATGCAGCGCGTGGTCCCTTTGGTGTAATTTTCTAGACTTGGTTAAGCTTTGTTTGCATGAGGCGGAAGGATATCATGGAAGTAGAACTTTAAGCTTGAAGTGACTGTGAATGGATTATATATCTACAGTCATTCGTTCCTCCGCTTGGGCATCACATAGTTGTATCCCTGGATTGACAGCCATCCTTAGGGATCACCTCGGTGAAAGGGTGGCCACCCTAATGGGAGTTACGTTAGCCATGGGTACTCTCACACAAATGTATATATATTGATTTGAGCTACATGTCTGCATCGTAACAGTAACTAATTAAGCAAGGAATACTCAAACTTTTAAAGTTAAGTTTATATATCTATACATATTATAAAACTCAACGTCTCTTTGTCTGTCTGTTAGTGCGCTTATCAATCGAGTAAACCACGTATCCGATTTACGTGTTTTTTAAAATGCATAGCTATGTTCTCTGGCCAGGTTTAAGTATATATTTTGTTACGTAAAGTAACATAAGGAATAAGCAGTGACGATAATAGTGAATCAAGTCGGAAAAATGTTTGCCGCCAGCGCGCTCTCTTGCAATACGCTGTATAAACCGTTAAATATGGAACAATATCATCTAGTAAATAAATGTGTAAAAAAAACCTCCGCGGTAGCATATATCTATATATAACAGATAAATACTTATAACCTTTTTTACTATTTAATTTCTCAATATATAAATACGTAAAATTAAAGCTGTAGTTTCCCATTGAAAAACTTAATATTTATCAATGAAAAAAAAACGTAATTAGAACTGTTTAACGAAGATAATAAATTTTCTATATAACATACAATTCCTGCCTATACTTTAAGATATATCAAAAGTTTTGTGAAAAAGTAATTTTTTGCGAGTCGGTTGACCGTATAGTGCAGTAAAGTTTTTGTGTATTAGCTAATTTGATATTTTCATAGATACTTCCAGTATACAAAGTTAAGTTATGATTGATTTCATAGTTTCGTAGATATAGCATACTAATCTAAAATTTTTACATAGTCGTTATTCAAAAAATAAGTGTCTGACACTTTTGAAATATATAAGTATGTTTAAATTTAAAATATTTGTCTTATGATTATTAATTTCATAACTAAAACTAAATAAAATCCAGCTTTATTAAAAATAATACCTGAACAATAATTCTGTAGTCCACGTGAGCGCAGCCGCGGGCACAGCTAGTAACTTTATAAATATGGATTGTTACCTTATATTTTGTGTAGGTCTAACTCAGAGATTGGAAATGTTTGCAGCCCTTAGAGTCGAAATAAATTTTTGATTGTAAATTTTTTTTAATCTTAAGAACAAAGTTTTGTTTTCCTCAAAACTACAGTTTTTTTTAACCTTGCTCTGCGCATAAGAATCCTTTTTAGAAATACTGAGCAAATGTTGAACTGAAATCGTTTATACTCAGATATATTACTTTTAGTAAAAGATAATTGTACGAAAATAAGAAGCAAAGCTATGTTTTTGCATCGATTGCTAAACAGCACAATGGCCCCATAATATATTTAGAATTTCTGTTCATTTTTACTATTTCAACATGCCAAATTAAAAATAAACGGCATTCGTCGAATTGGTACGAATCTAGTAAAAATTTTTGGAATGACATGACATCACTAAGAATTCACATAATTTTGGAAGTTATTGAAAGGTATACCAAGACAATAAATACTAGCTAAAATTATGCGAATTCTCCATTATAGATAAAAACAGATATAGTTTTTAGTGAAGGATTCTTAATATAGAGTACCCAGAATATGATAATGATTAAATATAAATATGCAGTCGTGTAATAACATGACAAACAGACATAGGCTGTTCATTTGAGGTCAATCAAGCAAATCGAAAGGTCTTGCTGCGCATTTACAATGTTTTTTGTGACAGAAATTTTAAAAAAGCCCACAAAGAGTATGGAAATTTACCACACATCAGGCTGCAAAAGTAGACATGCTACTATAAACTCGGAACTTCACTGCGTATTTGAGGGGCCACGGTGGTGTAGTGACCAGACTACTCTCCTCCCACCTAGGTTCGATTCCCGGCGGGGCCACTCCAGAAATGTGAGAATCGTACTAGACGATGCTGCTGGTCGCCAGTTTTTTCTTGAGATTCTCCCGTTTTCCCCGCCCTTGCATTCCGGCGTTGCTCCATACTCGCCTCGTTTCACCCTCATCGGCTCTCAAGACCTCGATGTTAACAGCTGCCCAAATCTCTCCACTCATTCACTCACTATGGTGCATGTTTCCCAAGGGAACTGTAACAAACACTGATGCAACATTCATCATTCAACGATAAAACGATTTGGAGTGGCGCCAAACACAACCACTCACCTCCATGTGTGTTGTATGACTAGCTGGCGATGGCCAATTTTCTCCCATTTAATTAAGTTATACAAAATGATTTTTAAATAACATGCCTATGCAAGACATAAAAAATATATAAGGTTGCTACTTAAATAATTTGTTAAAAATATTTAATAAATTACTGTATGATATTTTCGAAAACACATACATTAAATGTTACAACTTAAATAAATTTTATAAATGACTACATGGTATTGGAAAACCTTTTATGAAAAAAGTAAGTATATATAAGAATTGGTTATGTGTCTCTGCCGACCAACATGAGAAAAAAATTATAAGTCCAACAAATATGCAGTTGAAAAACAAATGACGGTCACAAACAATATAGCTGCCCACAGCAGATGCAATAAAATGTATCTATGTTTACTAAAGTAAAAACACATGCACGTAATACGATGGCATATTTATTTTACTTCATTTAAAACTGTAAGTTCATATCTGCCTCGGTAGCTGAGTGGTTTAAGGTGTAGGTCTAATTTTCCATGCCAAGAGGGGCTAGATCGAAACTGCTCACCTCCACAGGTTTCTTTAAGTTCTGCAAATTAAATTAAAATAGCAGCGCACCTTCCGGCCAACTCCCGAACCAATATGGCGTTCTATTAAATCACGTGTCCACGCCCCTAACGGCCAACTCCAGAAACACCCACAAGCGCACTCTAGCTGCCATCTCCACAAACAAATGTGGTAGTCGAACGACTGGCGCGCTCCCTAGAAACAGCCGATGAAAGTAAAATAAAAGTGGAAACAATATGGCGGAAAATATGACGGAAGGCGAAAGCAATATAGTGGACAAGTTGGCAAACTAAAAAACTATATGGATGGTTAAAAAAAAACGGCGGACTCTAAAACAAGATGGCGAACTCTAAAACAAGATGGTGAACTCTAAAACAAGATGGTTGACTCTAAAACAATATGGCGGACCCAAAAAAGTTAAGGTCAAGGACATACAAGATATCGGTGGCAATGTTATCCAAGATGGCGTCGGCTCCACAGCCCCAGCCCTTGTCCCCGGAGCCCTTAAAACTCCCTACTCTGACCCAATTAAAACACGCCTTTAACATCACCTGCCGTAGTACTATTTGTTTGCCAGATTTGGTAGGAATCAGTCAATTTTTTCCCGAGATATGACATATAAAGTTAATTTATTCGTTTGGTACTATCTTACGAAATGGCTAACAAAGTGGCTATATGTTGCCGTATATGTTGCTTGTAATAGATTCTTTCAGCAAACGCAATTTGGTCGAAATTGGTTGATTGGTGTGATAGATACACCAGATAAACCTAAAATATTTGTATGGCCGCAATTTGCCTTATCAACTTAAATCGCATAATTACGTTTACATGGCCTATCATAGTTTTACTTGCGTGCAAAATTTGGCGAGAGTAGGTTCAGTAGTTTTCGAGATATATGTTAAAATCTTAATTATTTTATGTGGTGCTATATTCCAAAATGGCGGACTAACGACAATACCTGTATCTTAACTCACAGATTACCTGATGCACTGTCAAAATAAAAAAATTTTAAAAATAGGTTGAATGGTTCCCGAGATACGACATAACATAGTACATTTAAAAATAACCGCCATTTATAAATTGAGTGCCCGGCGTGCTCATAAACTATACAAGTCAGATGTGCTTACTATGTTCTATACGTATACCGAATTTGGTGAAATTCGGTTAGAGAGTTCAAACGTTTTATGGGCATGCACATAGAAAAACACAAAAATACACAGACACACAGACAGCAAAGTGATCTAATAAGCTTTTCTTCCCTTCGGAAAGTAGGCTTAAAACCAGTCTAGCTATGATGTCTCATTCTGATAATCCTTAATATATTAAAACATAAAACAATAAAATATTTGTTAACTGAATGTATGGATGCGAGGAGCACCTACGCACGGAACAGATATGGCCTTCCAAACGAAGAGAACCCTTGGAATGAAAGAGCATAAGAATGACACTCAATTACAAATGGGACGTAGTGAGGTGACGCCCATAGTTCGACTTAGTACATTGGTACAGCAAATGGGAATGCTGCGAGAAACCTCACGCCACGTTCCCTTACCATGCGTAAAATGCGTCATGGGCACGGCATAAAGCAGCGAAAAGCTTTTGCAATAGCTGCACGACTACAGAGTTCCTCTGTATAAAAAGAAAGAAAACTGTTAACGGTTAAACGTTATCAGTTATTCTTTTTTTTACTTTCGTTCCAACTACCCGCACATGTTACTTTGCTGTCAACGTATTTTACACTCTGATAAACAACAGGAAACACATAAATATCGTGTAAGCGTTTTCACCAGTGACGCGAAAAGGACTACCGGAGAGCACAAAAAAACAAGGACAGTCTTTTTTAAGTGAAAAGAAATATTGTAAATTCAGAGAATATTCGCATCCAGGCACATATTAGAGTAACAAGTTTTGCTGCAAGAGGCAAAAAAATTAAATTAAATTAACTCACAGTAAATTAAGAACGTCTCAGATGCCCTACTTATGTTTGGCTATACATATTTCGCTGTTAAAATCAGAATTTTTTAATTATGTATTTGAAAAGAATTCTGCCCACAACTTCATATATCAGATGTACTCGAATAAATGATAATAAACATCACATAGGTGTAGATGAGTACAAACGGAGCATATTTCATTAAGGGAAAAATTGTCTAGCTTCCATGGGTAGGGCCAGTGACTTGTCGCGTAAAAATAGGAGCAGACAGTAGACTTCAATACTATATGTATATTCACCTCAGCTGTTGTTATATCTCCATTGGCTGCTGGTGCCGTGTCCGTCTTTGACCAAGCCACTCAGGACTAAGTAACTCTGACACTGAACCTTCGTGATTCGTACGCAAACGGTTAACACGGGCCAGAACATTTTTTTTAGCCAATCGAAGAAGCTGGACGACCCTACAATGCTTGTCTCCAAATTTTTTTCGCTAAATATCACTGCCCCTATCCTAAGGTAATCGCTTATGAAAGTGGCTATACTAAGGGGTGGATATGCAACTCTGCGTTCTTGGTGTATTAACCAGCCAGTGCGCAGTTCTGAGCGCCTGGCACCGCTGCTCACGCGGATCTCAGCAGTGTAACTCGGCTCGCCGTAGCGGACGGACAGTTGTGACAGCGTACAGTTCCTCGGAGTTGACGGATGTCGTTATGGTGTGTGGGGAAGCACGAAGAAATGCCAGTGCAGCAGTCAGGTTGTACCGGGGACGGTACCTCAGCAGACCATAGCCGACACGTGCCATGCATCCCGGGCTTGGAAGAAGGCTGCGGAGAACTGGCAGCCTGCAAGTCAGGAAGGCTAGAAGAGATGTGCGCAAGCCCAAGTTCGCAGAGGCTGTGTTTGAAGCGTGCTCACGACAACCCGCACTGAGAGAAAGGCTTGTCCCAGCCAACAAAAAAATCAGTATTTTATACATCGGGCCAAAAATATATCTATTGCCTCAACAAAATATTTTGTTGAGTAAACAAAACTCGAAAAGCAGCAAAATTGATTTTTTTCATCTAACAAAATGCACGCATATATAAACAAAACCTCTGTGTTAGGCCAAAATAAATTATACTCTCAAGAAAATGTTTTGTTGAATAAACTGCATATAATTTTTTGGCCACTCATTTGATTGCCTTCTTTCGAAACTACAGTTCAAGAGTTTGTTTGCATTTTCTGTGATAATAAGGATAGTAACAGTAATTGTTACTGCATTTAATAATGCTTAATAAAGGTTTAAAAATGCTAATATAACAAGTTTACCGGGAAACAAAAAAGTAAAGCTGTAATACTTGAAATATTTATTGGTGCACGTTGTACAGTATTTGAAATGCATTTATTTAAAAACATTACAATTTCGCCAGCAGTTAATTTTGTTGAGGTTTCCAAGGAGTAGCTCTTGTGCGCGGACGATATAAGTTCGAATTTCGGTCAGGTTTCCAATTTTTTTCAATATTAAACCGAGGCTTTTTGATGTACGTAGAGCTAAACAAATCTTTACTTGCAGAAACTTAATCTTTGTTTGGGGCAACCACATAAGAACAACTAAATAATTCGGTTTCAACAATAAAATAGTCAATTGCCGGAATACAAACATTTAATTTGGTTGTGCCAAAAAATTTGTTTGATTCAACAAAACCTTCTTCTCAGTGGGTAAACTAGCGTTCGAGCCATTGCTCACAAAATGGGCGTTGGCCAGATGGCTGTATGGAAAGTTTTAAATGAGCCGTTACTCCANGCGTTCGAGCCATTGCTCACAAAATGGGCGTTGGCCAGATGGCTGTATGGAAAGTTTTAAATGAGCCGTTACTCCGCCCCTACATAGCCTTCAGAAGGTGAAGGTAATGCAGCCAACGGACTTTCCGAAACTTGTTGAACTCTGCAACTGGATGTTGGAGCGGTGTGCTGCAGATAACTTCATACCACTGGTGCCCTTCACAGACGAAGGCACATTTACGAGTGATGGCTTCTTNGCGTTCGAGCCATTGCTCACAAAATGGGCGTTGGCCAGATGGCTGTATGGAAAGTTTTAAATGAGCCGTTACTCCACCCCTACATAGCCTTCAGAAGGTGAAGATAATGCAGCCAACGGACTTTCCGAAACTTGTTGAACTCTGCAACTGGATGTTGCANGACTTTCCGAAACTTGTTGAACTCTGCAACTGGATGTTGCAGCGGTGTGCTGCAGATAACTTCATACCACTGGTGCCCTTCACAGACGAAGGCACATTTACGAGTGATGGCTTCTTCAACAGACGGAACAGCCATGCATCGCCTGAGGAAAACCCACGGACCGCGCACACCCTGTCCCATCAAGTGCGCTTCTCTGTTAATGTGTCGGCTGAAGTTTGCGACAGCGTCACTGGCCCACATTTATTCCTGCCCCGTCTCTGCGGCGCAACGTATCTTCAGTTCCTGCAGGACGTATTACCGTAATACTGTAAGGAAGTTCCTTTAAATACTCGTGAGGCGATGTGGTTTTAGCAGGACGAGGTCCTCGACGTGCACTTCCCCAATCGGTGTATAGCTAGGGAAGGCCCCGTAGCGTGGCCGCCGCGCTCACCTGACNGCGTCACTGGCCCACATTTATTCCTGCCCCGTCTCTGCGGCGCAACGTATCTTCAGTTCCTGCAGGACGTATTACTGTAATACTGTAAGGAAGTTCCTTTAAATACTCGTGAGGCGATGTGGTTTTAGCAGGACGGGGTCCTCGACGTGCACTTCCCCAATCGGTGTATAGCTAGGGAAGGCCCCGTAGCGTGGCCGCCGCGCTCACCTGACNGGTCCTCGACGTGCACTTCCCCAATCGGTGTATAGCTAGGGAAGGCCCCGTAGCGTGGCCGCCGCGCTCACCTGACATCACATCACCTGACTTCTAGCTGCGGAGCCACATCAGATCGATGGGATATGCCACACCACTTGACATGAGAGATGAGCTCATTACGCCTATACGGAGAGCAGTCGACACTATAAATGTCACTTCGGAAACCTTTGCACATGTGCGTCGCAACATGCTTCAGTGCTGCACTGCCTGCGTGGCCAACGGTGGCCAACACTTTGAACAGGCACTGTGAGTCCCATGCCTTGTGCCCAAATGTGTAAATAAATGGCCATTTAATTGCACTGCATGTTGCCTAACTATTGTGGTTGCATACCGACCCCTTCACAGTACCACTGCCATTAACGGTTTAACTATGAGAGTTAGACAATTTTTACCTTTTTAAGTATTCCACGTTTGTGCTCATCTACCCCACTATGGTGTTTATTATCATTTATTCAAGCACATCCGGTATATTTATATAAAGCTGTTCACTGTGAACTAATCATTTTTAAAGGCCTCCTTAAGATTTATTTCTATACTCTTTATGTATTCTTCCGCCATGTATAGAATTAACACTGTCACGAGCCTGCTCACTTTATTCATACGCCCGTCAAGAAAACCTGTGAAATTATTAAAAAAGTAAATTTTTTTAATNTCACGAGCCTGCTCACTTTATTCATACGCCCGTCAAGAAAACCTGTGAAATTATTAAAAAAGTAAATTTTTTTAATATTTTAATTTCTAAACTTATATGCATTCAAAATACGAAAAATAATTTTAGTATTCAAAAATGCTTACCTTATACTTATGTAATTCAATTTTAAGACCTGAAACTACTTTGTGCCATTGTTACCAACATTACTAGGTCCATACTGGTCAAGGTTTCCCTTTCAAATATTTGCAGTTATGGACTGTGAAATTTTTCAAACGTTTATCACAAAAGTGCCTAGATAATCGTTAACAAACTATGTAAACATTGACTAGAGTATTTAAAGTAGAGCTAAGAAACGAGTTAGGAAAAGTAGACCTGCATCTTAACGTATTATGAAAAATGTAATATTTGAGCAGTTTGTAACTAAATTCGGTTTAGTTTCCTTTTATGCGAACCACACCAGGCATTATGTGTTATTTATTCTCACTGTGTCTATGGAAATATTTATTTCCATATATTAAGGAAGGATATACGACAGTCTAGAAGTAAAAAATATTATAGCTGGTTCGTGGTGAAATAAGCACTTATGAAATCAGTCTTTGAAAAAGAAACGCTTTAGGCCTACATAGCTGTCTATGTTATAAATAAACACTAACCAGTAAATTTGGCAGTGAAGTGCGAAACGTAGTTCCATATCTTAAATGTCGCATTAAATACGTAACTTTTAAATTTGTTGTCAGTGAAAATTGTTTAATTAGTCGCTGTTTGTGTGAATTAGTGAAAAAAAAGAAGGTAACCTTAAACATTTGTGTCTATTTCACAGTAATATTTGAATAACGCATTTATAAAGAGAGATGGCAATGTCAATGAAAATTTTACGTAAAGCGGGAGGATCCTAAGCACGGTTTTCAGAAATGCTCAGTTAACCTCAAACAGCATATATATTTAATTTGTGGCCTATAATAGACACTAAAGAGAAATCTGACGTGCCAAAATCGCACTTGTGTGTAAAACATCAGTTACGCGATCGTCGGATGAATACAGGCCAACAGGTCAATTGCTATTGAAATCGTTACACATAATGTAAGGATACATACCATTTAGAACCAGATATGCTTCGTTCTCGTTCCTGAGTTTTCTTTTCCCAATAAATCTTGAGGATCTACGCTTATAGCTGTTAACTGTTAAATTCTTATTTATGAGTCTTGATATTCCTAAAGGATGAAATTGTTTATTCACTGTATCTTCACACTTTCTGAACAAAACCTTTGGAAAATGAGCTGTTGTACGATATTTTTGGTAGTTTCCTGTATTAATATTATACCATAAGAGTTTTACTCTTACGATAACACTAACGTACTTCATTTCTGGTTAAACGAAAGGTACATTTAAACTTTGTATGTATATTATGTATATTTCATTGTCAAAAGTAAATTTAAATAAGAAAGGAAAGAAGTATGTATATTGGTAGTGGCTAGTGATTAGTCGTTATTATATACAATAATATTGTTACTTTTTACTTTATTTGTAAAGTAATCATTTCTGTCCAGCCCACCAATACGGTATGTTGATTTTCCCATGGTGTTTTCTTCGAGACCTACGTACGTTTCGTTTGCATATTACGGAAGGATACGTATAGAGTAGTCCGAAAGCAGAAATTTAGCATGGCTTCAGAAAAGCTGGGAGTAACGAGGGATATATTATAACAGATACGAAGCGCGTTTTCAAAGAAAGGCCTGATCAGAAACTGTNGAAGCGCGTTTTTAAAGAAAGGTCTGATCAGAAACTGTCACAAGTCGATATTGAGAATCCAGGTAGAGAATCCAGGTATTGAATGCGCTGTTCCATTGTTTGCTTCAGTATGTAGCTGTTATCCATTTTTTTTTTTGCAGTCGGATTCGCGTTGGATGACACGTATAATTTAAAATGAGTGCGACAGTAAATAATCCAGGAAATTGTGAAGTTCGCACAGTGATCCGGTTTTTGTCAGCCAAAAACAACAGTGCAGCTNATTGTGAAGTTCGCACAGTGATCCGGTTTTTGTCAGCCAAAAACAACAGTGCAGCTGAGATCCACAGGCACAATTTTGAAGGTTATGTGCCGAATATTATGCGCTACAATGTTCGACCTCACGCAACAGGTTAAACTGTTTAAATGTTGCGGAAATTTTGCTGGAAAGTTTTTGACCATCTCCTTTTAGCCCCGATCTGGCGCCAAGTGACATTAGTCCATTCACGGTTAATTCCAACTTTTCTGAAGCCCTGCTAAAGTTCTACTTTAGGCTATTCCTCTGCCTCATGCAAACAAATCTTAACCAGGTGAAAATAAAACCAAAAGGACGACGCACCAAATTCGTGCGCACTCAGTTAAATAATATTTTTGCATGAGAACTATTTCTTACTTGGCATTACCAACACACTTATTTTCTCCCTGTTTTTGTTCGTGTCAATTGCAAATGAAATATTATAATTTATATACAAAATGAAAGTTAAATATATATTTAATCATTAAATAAGATACTTGTCTGTTTACATAAGTATAACACTTTTGTGATATATGACCCATTCAGAAAACAACGAAACACGTCATATATGGGGTGATTTTTCAAAGGTTTGATAAAAAAAAAGTGCGAAGAAACCGCGGATAGACTATAANAAACACGTCATATATGGGGTGATTTTTCAAAGGTTTGATAAAAAAAAAGTGCGAAGAAACCGCGGATAGACTATAATATCTCCTTATGCATTTAAAGAAATGGCATGCATCACAACGGGTCACAGATGATGATGGACTTAAAAAAGGGTAAATCAACGGTTTAGGACACAGGATGGTGAAACTGGTGACCCGCTACCAGAAGTGTATGTTAGTTAATAGCAACCATTGAAAAAATTAAGTTAGTATATAAATTTAATTTGGTAATAATAAATTATATTTACTTTTTACTGTTTTACTAATATTTCAAAACGGACATAACTTAAAAAATGTGCCTCGTATTTTCACTTGTATTAACTTCTCATTAGTTCGTTTCTGACATAATAACCTCCGCTAAGATGTGGCGGTAATATTAAAAACATCATAACGTTAGATACAAATTTATAAGGGTACGAAAAAAAATCGGCATTTTTGTAATGAANTTAAAAACATCATAACGTTAGATACAAATTTATAAGGGTACGAAAAAAAATCGGCATTTTTGTAATGAACTAAAAGTGAAGTACATAAAATGGAAACTCAGTGTCACGAATAAATGGTGTAGAAAGCAACGGCGAACTCAAATGCTAGTCCTTCCACGTGGTACCTTCAAGCACGTCCTCGGGTAAACATTTTANAAACACGTCATATATGGGGTGATTTTTCAAAGGTTTGATAAAAAAAAAGTGCGAAGAAACCGCGGATAGACTATATAATCTCCTTATGCATTTAAAGAAATGGCATGCATCACAACGGGTCACAGATGATGATGGACTTAAGAAAAGTGTAAATCAACGGTTTAGGACACAGGATGGGGAAACTGGTGACCCGCTACCAGAAGTGTATGTTAGTTAATAGCAACCATTGAAAAAATTAAGTTAATATATAAATTTAATTTGGTCATAATAAATTATATTTACTTTTTACTGTTTTACTAATATTTCAAAACGGACATAACTTAAAAAACGTGCCTCGTATTTTCACTTGTATTAACTTCTCATTAGTTCGTTTCTGACATAATAACCTCCGCTAAGATGTGGAGGTAATATTAAAAACATCATAACGTTAGATACAAATTTATAAGGGTACGAAAAAAAATCGGCATTTTTGTAATGAACTAAAAATGAAGTACATAAAATGGAAACTCAGTGTCACGAATAAATGGCGTAGAAAGCAACGGCGAACTCAAATGCTAGTCCTTCCACGTGGTACCTTCAAGCACGTCCTCGGGTAAACATTTTACTATATTTCGGGATCCCTGCAACGTAGTGAAAAACGGGATTTTACGAAGAGTTTCACTTATGACTTCACTGGCAGTTTACATTCAGTGTTATTGGAGTTCCAATTAATAGAGTTATCCAGCGACCTCCGTTTGTGGATTAAAAATCTATGAGGTTGAAACTGGAGTAATTTGTAACTCTTATTGCTTGACACCGATTTATATTAGTTGTTGATAAATATTCACAATATTAATTTTCTATGCACCAAGAAAATGCACTAAAGCAACACAGTTAACGCCACGATGAAACAAATTAATATAAAAAGTTGTCTCATGTATTATATGATGGCATAAAATATTAAAAATTAACCGGCAGTACTTTAAACTAGGGACCGACGCCGAAGTTCCGAGTTCCAATCCATAATAATCTGTAGATGTGTGTGTTATTTTGAAAATAATCTTTGGTTAGTTAAGTAATTAAGCTTCCTAACGACTCGCCCATTAAAATAAAGATATAATGTGGAAACGTAAAAAAAACAATTAATAAAATTAAGTTTTGCAGGAGTATATGTGGGTATTTGTCGTGATAAGCATCCACAAACACGAAGCGTCTGGCAATACAAAACGTACTGGCATATATGGATTTACGTAATAAGTCACGAATCCATCTGTAATTGCTCATCAGGCTGTAGACGGGAACGGATTGCAGTTACCGAAAAGGCAAACTCCAGCAGGTTATTCATTACAACAAATTACGACAAAAATATATGTACTCTTTTAACCTAAAGTGATAGTTAAGGGAGTTAAGAGACCCCAAAAATATAATTTAAAAATGCCTTCATTCAAAAAAATTAATTAAAAACCACTTGCGACTAACCAAAAGGGGTGAAAGTTTTTTGCAGAACGAACATCTTACACCTCTTAAAATGCGGTTGGCAATATAATCNGACTAACCAAAAGGGGTGAAAGTTTTTTGCAGAACGAACATCTTACACCTCTTAAAATGCGGTTGGCAATATAATCTCCCTTTTTTGTGAAAATAGGGGATGGCATTTTATTTTTGGATGAAACTTTGTAACACTGAAATGCACGCGATTCTGTAAGAAAGCTCATGAACCAGCACGTGTAAATTAACAAAAAAGTTCGTCTTGTCGGAATATGGATGTAAACAGTTTTAGTGAAATCAATGCGTAACTCTCAAATTAAATTAGGATTGGGGGGGGG
>NQII01006581.1:75171-116508 GCA_002778355.1 Clitarchus hookeri
ACAGCTCCCTTAGAAAATACTTTAAGGGAAAAGTGTACATACATTTTCGTCTTATATTTTCGTGAGGATTAACCCACCAGTGTTGGTCGGTGGTGTTTATGAACATCCTTTATATACATCGTTGACCAGAATCCACGTGCCGAACTCCGGGAGGCGATTCCTTATGAAAAATAAGGTGGGGTACACATTGACAAACACTTTCGTGTGGCGAATATTACGCGAGGTATGAGGCATTGCAAACCAAAATTTTAAATGCATGGATGTAAAAATATCACAGAGTACTCGAGATGGAGCGACAAAAATCGGAATCTTGTTTCACGTAACGGAGGTTGTAAATCTGTTAAAATGTGGTTGGTCAAATCGTCCCCCTTCATTGCTTAAGAACGGAAAATCACCCTATTTTCACAGGTAACTTTGGAACACTAGGTGGTGGTAAAACATTCTAGGAAAAATAAAGACAAAATGTCCTCTTGTCCGAACTCGCTCCGGTTAGCCGTTTTTGAGAGAGCGCCACTCAAGGTTTCGAAGGTGCTGAGTAGCCCTGCAGGAGTAGGCAATGCTACTACCACCCGCGCCACGCACGCGGCTGATAAAGCAGGCGAGGATGTAATCGGCGCATGCGTGGAGGAGATATTGGCTGCTGGCAGGTCAGTATGTACCTGAAGCCGGTCGTGGAAACACAGAACGATTTAGAAGACAGCCGACATGCACCTCATGCACGGAGCAGCCAACACAAATGCAAGACAAGTGAAGCTTCACCGGCTGCGCTATCCAGCGCGTCGTCCACCCTCCTGTGCGACATTTGCACGGCTCCGCCAGAGATCGCGGAATGACGTGGCCGAACGCTGCAGCACCACGGACAAGACGAATGGCGGCATTTGACGAGGACGTGCTTCGCCGTACTACATACCTACTATGTACACTGGCACTACGGTTCTGGTCAACGTCGTCTACACATACACACACACGCACACGCACACACACACAAATAACACAACATGTCAACCGCGAACAAATTGCCTAAACACATTTTTTCTTCGAAATACAACTGNCACACACACACAAATAACACAACATGTCAACCGCGAACAAATTGCCTAAACACATTTTTTCTTCGAAATACAACTGTGTAAAAGCGAAAAGCTACTTTAACTATGTAACGCAGTTAAACCATAAGTGAGGCAGTGTTATGTGTCGGAAGTGTCCCTGCATAGAAGTCGCACCGCACGGAGAGAGCTCTAGGTTTCTGGACCCCTTGTTTGCCACATCCAGCTGTTCCCCCCGCTTCTCCTTTCACAAGAGGGACCCGATGACGGGGGTGTGGAGTGTGGGGTGGGAGAGAGAGAGAGAGAGAGAGAGAGAGAGAGAGGNGAGAGAGAGAGAGAGAGAGAGAGAGAGAGAGAGAGAGAGAGAGAGGGACGGGCGTTCTCAAATTAAAAAACTGCGGCCGGGAGGGCGGACAGAGTGGTCGTGGCTACTAGGGGCCAATATGTGTTGCGGTATATTGGGACCACCCGCCTGGATTACCAGCCATTAAGTGCCGGCTACAAATCACTGAGACGTGGAGGGGAAGAGCCCCCACGCGCCAGAACTGCCCGTCCAAGCCCNGAGGGGAAGAGCCCCCACGCGCCAGAACTGCCCGTCCAAGCCCCTTCTCGTGACGTCACGCAACTATTTCGCTCGGCCGCAGAATTGTTTTTTTTCCTTTTCTAAGTGATTTTTTTAAACAGTGATTTTCTGATTGATCACTGAATGCTCGCAAACGTGTGGTTAAATTGTGTTGCGCCAGATTAGGCTAATATTTCGTGCAAAGCTTTCAGAAAACCTTTTACTTCAAATCTGCCCAATAATTATAACCAGTATCTGCATACAAAAAAAATGAAACCATTTTTTTTAAACTGGTTTATTTACATAATGCGTAGAAATGTAAATTTATGTGGTTACTTCTAACTTTTGTGAAGCCCTGCTAAAGTTCTACTTCCGCGATGTTCCTCCGCCTCGTGTTAACAAATCTTAAACGAGTATAGAAAATTACGCCAAAGAGACAGCGCATCGTATTCGTGCGCAGTCAGTGTAACAATATTTTGCTTAACCCATTCAGACCCAGTGTACACAGGTGTGTACATTACCAACGCGTAGGCAATTTTTGGTCTGTACTGCACACTGTGAAGCTAAATGACCAATGATCTTACCTGTGGGTAAATGATTCGCAAACCGTCTTACTAGTCTAGGTTATAATTAGTTCATATAACTTTAACCGCACCAACAGCTTACAGCTCATTGGCTGTGTTAACCAAACAAGTGTTGTGCCGGCATGAGTACAGCGCGCATCATAAAATGTTATGTTTGCAACACCTGAAACCTTAAATTAATGTGGCTCTGAAAGGGTTAAATACCATATCCTACTGGGCATTTCCAACACACCTATTTTCTCCCCGTTTGTATAGACATTGAAATATTATAATTCCCACATTAGGTATTTTGTTTTTCTTTTAATTAAACTTATAATTATTTTATCTATAAATTATAATATTTCAATGTGAGTAAAAACAGTGACAATACATGTGTGTTGGAAATGGCTTGAAAGAAACAACCAAGTACATCATGCATGGGGTGATTTTTCAAATTTTTGATTCAAAACGTATAAATAAACCGCGAATAGACTATAAAACTTTATGTTAGCAAATAACGTAGAGATGTGGAANGTTAACCAAACAAGTGTTGTGCCGGCATGAGTACAGCGAGCATCATAAAATGTTATGTTTGCAACACCTGAAACCATAAATTAAAGTGGCTCTGAAAGGGTTAAATACTATTTCCTAGTGGGCATTTCCAACACGCCTATTTTCTCTCCTTTTGTATAGACATTGAAATATTATAATTCCCACATTAGGTATTTTGTTTTTCTTTTAATTAAACTTATAATTATTTTATCTATAAATTATAATATTTCAATGTGAGTAAAAACAGTGACAATACATGTGTGTTGGAAATGGCTTGAAAGAAACAGCCAAGTACATCAGGCATGGGGTGATTTTTCAAATGTTTGATTCAAAACGTATAAATAAACCGCGAATAGACTATAAAACTTTATGTTAGCAAATAACGTAGAGATGTGGAANTTTGATTCAAAACGTATAAATAAACCGCGAATAGACTATAAAACTTTATGTTAGCAAATAACGTAGAGATGTGGAATGTCATAATTAGGAAGATTCGCTGGCACGACTGCAAGACTGTCTTGAGTCTTGCGCGTAGCGGCGATGGGCAACTCGATGCACGCGTTTGTGGTCACCATTAGCACTTTCGTGCTTCTTCGCCTTAATATGCGATAACGCTGTTGGTGTACGAGGTCCTCGCATAACCAATGCGTGAAATCGATTCGAAGTTACTCGTGTGATTTGCCCCCTTGCTTGTCCGGGTACATATGTCGTTCAGGATTGAACAGAATTGTAACCGCGTGGCAGTCCTTGATGTGATACCTATTAACTTTGCTACGTAAAACNGTCCGGGTACATCTGTCGTTCAGGATTGAACAGAATTGTAACCGCGTGGCAGTCCTTGATGTGATACCTATTAACTTTGCTACGTAAAACAGGAAGGAAATGCCACAATCAAATCAGGCTCCATACTCTTAAGCTATAGTCGAAATAATGGCTTAGCATCGTATTTACTTAAGCCGTTATGCATCGAAATCGCCACCTTAACTTGGAATCGTAAGTTCAAAATGCAATTTTATTTCAAAAATATTATACAATCACACGATTACCATTAGACTTAAAAAAAAACTCCTTAGTTACCGTGATCGATCACAGAAGTACTTAATTACCACCTCGGTACTGATAAATTATGTCGTANTTAAAAAAAAACTCCTTAGTTACCGTGATCGATCACAGAAGTACTTAATTACCACCTCGGTACTGATAAATTATGTCGTAAATTGGGTTCAAGTCATCACCACCCAACTTTATTGCCAAGCAAGCGTAACCACTTGTTTTACGATAACCCACGAAAGAATAGATCATAAAATACCATAAGTCTAAAGTGTTCAAAAATTGTCGTACGGTTTGTAGCTTGTAATGAAAAGGACAGTCTTTACATTGCCCGTGTGATGTACTGTAATAAAAGAAATGTGGCCCACTTTAGGGAGAACGGAAATATTTCTTATGTAATGTTGTTCACAGACAGGATGAGAAACAACGAGNGAAAGAATAGATCATAAAATACCATAAGTCTAAAGTATTCAAAAATTGTCGTACGGTTTGTAGCTTGTAATGAAACGGACAGTCTTTACATTGCCCGTGTGATGTACTGTAATATAATANGTACGGTTTGTAGCTTGTAATGAAACGGACAGTCTTTACATTGCCCGTGTGATGTACTGTAATATAATAAATGTGGCCCACTTTAGGGAGAACGGAAATATTTCTTATGTAATGTTGTTCACAGACAGGATGAGAAACAACGAGCTCAATTATCTGATGCCTCCTTACCCAGTAGTTACGTTGCAGTATACTTCTGCAGGAACACTGGCTCATGCATCTTCACAGCGGACCCATCCACACAAGCACTGAGTAGAAAAACTACAGAAGCTACCACACTGCTACTGGCATTATAAAACCGCAGAAACTTTTACGAATGGAATTATTTTATTTGATGAAATAATTCGTATCGGAATTCAAAACGGAAAGTATCTGTGCCAAGAAGACAAAAATAAATCTTAATGAATATGAATTCTCACAAATGTAATTGTAAATTTATTTGACCTTTTGAATATACGACAGTAAGAAACGCTAGCCCAGACCGTGATATGTTTGCAATTTCAATGTTCAGGCTCTGTTGCTGTAAACATTATTATTGAGAAATAGATTATTGAAAATATTCAATTCCAGGCTAGCCTAATTCAGAACTAAATAACTCCTTGCCATGGTATTCGTAGTTAGAACTAGGCGGAAAATCAGTTCTCACTTGATTTCTAGACGGCGTCTCTGTGCTCGAAGATATTCATTTTCCCAAACTTAACTGGAATTTAAAATTTCGTAACAATCTAGACATTCTTTTAGACGCTACTCCTTGCATTGACAGAAAGGTGTTGGTTGAATCATACCTATATTGTTGTTTGGCGCAATCAAACTAACTGTTTGTATCGGGGCAATAAAATATTTTACTCTGTATTGAAAGCACTTCGCGGCTCATACTGTAAGGACATGAGTATCGATACTTCGTATTGCAGAATGTGATGAAACTTCACTGGTACACTGAAAATAAACGGTTTTGTGGTGACCAACAAAATTTTATTGGTGGCCACAAAATTCATTAGTAAATATAGACATCACACATATTTTGTAGCACCAACAAATTTTTTTTTATTCAAGTATTTAGTGGCAACTACAAAATGACATTTGTGGTCACCAGCAATTAAAAACTAAAATAAACATCGCCAGGCGCGGGATTCGAACCATGGACCTCTCACCTGCAATTTTAGTGTATTGCCATTGTGACATCTTGCTTGTCCTTATTATAATGACTGGAGAATATAGTCAAATATGTGTCACAAATATGTGTCAAATATGTGTCACACAAATGTGAAATTAACTTTCACCTCATGGAAAGTTAATTCTCTGGAAANCACAAATATGTGTCAAATATGTGTCACACAAATGTGAAATTAACTTTCACCTCATGGAAAGTTAATTCTCTGGAAACATTTACTTATTTATAAGAAAGGAATTATGAATATCCTTCATGAATTAGTTCGTAATCTAATGGAAACGAACGAACACGGACAAATATGGCGTCGTGTCAAGACAGAAGGTGGCCACTTCGAATATGCCAGCCAGAGCGCACGCGCAGAATATAATGGATGCAGTTTTGCAGTCGCAGCAAAATTTTATTACTGTTGATGACATTAATGCTATTACTGCCAACTAAATGCTTTGGTGGCAGCCAATAAATTTATTGTTAATAAACAAATATGTTAGTGAGCACTAAATAGCGTTGGTACTTGTCAATCTACGTGTTATTGGGNTAATAAACAAATATGTTAGTGAGCACTAAATAGCGTTGGTACTTGTCAATCTACGTGTTATTGGGCACCACAATCGGTTTTTTCACAAGCAACAAAATTTCGCCTTGAAAAGCGTCAACCAAACAGCTTTGTAGCCACTAAAAAATCCTTTCTTTCAATGTAAGCTTCTGTCACTGATTCTTAATATAGACGTCATGAACAAGTGCGTGATTTCAAAAAATTAAAGTGAAACAAAATATTGTAAGTGGTTATTGTAAAACGTCAGTGATGGACCCTGGGCTCCACTCACTTACTTCTCTTTGCCGCAAATAACTTAAGTGTGGAAACGCTCTAGGGCAAACTGTGTCCAAGTTAATGACAGAAAACTGACTGGGTGACCAAAAAGTATGGGCGAATTTATGAACGCTGCAGGACCAAACTTTTCAAGATAATGACTAAAATTCCTATTGATTAATGTACCAGTTTTTCTTTCACGCGGTTTTTACATGCTGCTGAAAAATTGGCTTCCGTTGTAGAAAACTTCCATATTTTATTAACAAATATAGATGTATATATAGCCAATGACGTTTTACTAACATATATAGCTGAGCATTTATCCAATGACAGAATATTGTATACTGGTGTCACAAAAATAGACAAAGTTTGTTTCATTTAAATAAAATTAAGGTAAAAATATAGCAACCACAAAACGTCAACTGGCAAAATAACATGATAATATCGAGTCTCAAGAAAAACGTACAATTTTTCTTATTCACAAAGAGTAAGAACATTTCTACGTTTCGCTTTAGACACAGCTGGAGTGCTCAAGCAGTTAAAACATATAACAATAAATTTTTATCACATTAATAAATACGAAGTTATCTCTCTTTCCGAAAGTTCGTACTATTAATTAGTGTACGCACATGCATTTTAGTGTGACGATAAACTGTTCGAAGGGTTACAAAATGAATTTTACAATGTTCANAATTAGTGTACGCACATGCATTTTAGTGTGACGATAAACTGTTCGAAGGGTTACAAAATGAATTTTACAATGTTCATTTGTCAGAAATACACGTTAACGATTCATGATTTGTTTTCGCCTTTAAATTTATGCCTTTTTATGCACACAACCAACGAAACACGATCGATCTTTGAGGCCTATAGTTTCGTCACANAATTAGTGTACGCACATGCATTTTAGTGTGACGATAAACTGTTCGAAGGGTTACAAAATGAATTTTACAATGTTCGTTTGTCAGAAATACACGTTAACGATTCATGATTTGTTTTGGCCTTTAAATTTATGCCTTTTTATGCACACAACCAACGAAACACGATCGATCTTTGAGGCCTATAGTTTCGTCACANGCCTTTAAATTTATGCCTTTTTATGCACACAACCAACGAAACACGATCGATCTTTGAGGCCTATAGTTTCGTCACAGTAACACAACAACGCTAGATAGTTTATAAAACTGCACGTTGGAAATTTTATTTTGTGGGTGGTCTCTACACAAAAGTTTTAGAAATCACACGAATTTTTAACCCCGTGTTTCTTCGACCTGTACCCGATGAGCAAAATTTATAAGCAGCGTGGTTCATCCGAGACCGAAGTTATTTTCTAGCAAAAGGTTTTTCCCTGAAGCTCTGATTCAAATTATGTACAAGATTTTTGTTTNCCGAGACCGAAGTTATTTTCTAGCAAAAGGTTTTTCCCTGAAGCTCTGATTCAAATTATGTACAAGATTTTTGTTGTATAACTTGACCTGCGTGAAGGATGGCTTACATTTCAGCCTCATGTCTAGCCAACCTAAATTTTATCTATTTATAAATGTAAATGTATTTTTTCAGACTTTTCTATTAATTTATTTTCGGCGTTTGGTTTCTAATATGTACCTTTTTTCCCTCTAGTTTATAACGGTATCCACGCAGGTAGGCTGGCTTCCTTCCGTGTACCGACACGCCATCGTAATTTTCAACTTCTTTTTTAAACGAAGATAGGCGCCCATGAGCGCCCCACAATAGATGAATTATTGTAATAAAAATTCCCGGACACGTGGCCGGGGCAGATACATTTTAGCGTGCTATCACGCAGGACTCCGAGAGTGCTCCATTATAGCTTTCTGAAGAATTTTGAGTTTCACCTGGGAGCATTGGTCACGAGATTTTATTTCCAGGGTCATTTCAGTGAACTACAGTAGCTTGGAGTCGGTGCATCGCAAATTTATTTCAGCTGCCATATTAAATACTACTGCTAGTGTTCACGTTACGCTGCTAGAACTGTAATCGTCCAGATCACGTAGAAAGTAAAGCAAAAAAATGAATAGGCAAGTTGCGGAATAACATTTTGACCGATTAACTTACCCATTAATTNAGCAAAAAAATGAATAGGCAAGTTGCGGAATAACATTTTGACCGATTAACTTACCCATTAATTTGGATATACACCATCGCAACACTCTGTATTATGTCGCATGAAATTCACAATGTGACACGAATCTTGGACACACACATAATTAAATAAAATTAATAAATTTCCTCTATGACTTGAATTACTTTCAGATCACGTTTTAGATGATTGTCTATAACGTTTTACAGCCACTTTAGTTTGAAAGTCGTGCCATAAAAACTCACAATATTACTATTAGTTAAAGATTATTAGTTTTTTCTTTTAGTATTGTTACGCGCCTACTGCCTCACGGGGCACGAGCAGTATGAGCGGACTCGGCTCTGTGAGGGGTGACCCACATCGACCCTCCCCNCGCCTACTGCCTCACGGGGCACGAGCAGTATGAGCGGACTCGGCTCTGTGAGGGGTGACCCACATCGACCCTCCCCTAGTCAGATCCGCTCGCGGTCCCGTCGCCAGGCGGCCGGGAATGATTTACAGCTGACCTGGCTGGTGTCTTAGACCTCCCTCCCCCCTGCTGAAGAAGCCGAAGAGTTTAGAGGATGCGCAAAAATATTCTAGGAACTAGGACCCTCGGCGAAACGTGGCATTTAGAGAAATTTCTGGGCGATCGCATACGACCCTAAAAATATTTCAGCGGCCCCAGGGTCAGGAGTCTGTTGGTAGAAGTCTTTTTGCTAAGTACGGTAACGGGTGCGAAGTTGAGTGCGGCGAGGTACATCGGTGAAGAGGACGAACGACGACGGGAGATTGCGAGACGACGGCGGACGAGGTGTTTGTGAAGTGAACGGACGAGAGGGCGTGAAACCCGACGAGGGAGCTCGGAGAACCCTAAAACATTGCGGACTGGTGGGACCTGAACTAAACTGTGGTGGGACTGTACGAACATGTGATACGGACTTTATTGTAAAGATTAAAACTGTAAAATTTGGACATATAATTTATAAAATAATTGAATAGGTTTTGATACACTGTTTATTGGGACAGATCTCNAAACTGTAAAATTTGGACATATAATTTATAAAATAATTGAATAGGTTTTGATACACTGTTTATTGGGACAGATCTCTATTTATTTAATTACAGTACTCTCTTTGAGGAAATCGAAAATTGTATCGATTGAATTCATTTATTGTAAACAAGTGGTATCAATTTATTGTGAGACGTTTGGTTGAGANAATCGAAAATTGTATCGATTGAATTCATTTATTGTAAACAAGTGGTATCAATTTATTGTGAGACGTTTGGTTGAGAGAGTTTCGGTTGTAGTTATTGTAAATAAAATTAGGAAATTATCATTACTTATTTTATTTAATTAGTACCTCCATCCCTTAACGAACATGGTTCAGCCCACTGACTTTTGAGAAAAATGTAAGAGTATTGCAAGGCCGCAAATTATTAATTCTCATTCGTCTCGTTTTACAGGACAGGAGAGGCTANAGAAAAATGTAAGAGTATTGCAAGGCCGCAAATTATTAATTCTCATTCGTCTCGTTTTACAGGACAGGAGAGGCTACGACTTTGTGCAGCGCGGAGAAAAGTGCCTATTGCTGTGTTACGTAGTTGTCGACTGACGCAGATATGATACATCGTTTTTATCACCTAGTCTCACCCTTATCAAAAGCCACAACTAGGTTCCACTATGCGCTTGACTAAACTTCTTCTATAATCACAGTTAAAAAAAAAACAAGTAAGTGTGAGTAGATAGGTTATCATCGTTCTGGGACAACGGGATACGGGATAGGAGGTAGGAGTTGTCCGCTAGTACGTCACAGGCGCGACCGGCGTCCTCGTTCATCTCCCTCCTCGCCAATCCCAACCAACGGTCGTCAATTCCAGCAAACCGTAACCCTAAAAATTATTTTAACAAAAAAATGTATAAAAATTATTGTAATAAAAATATTCTTTCATAAAAACTAATTTAATAATAATTTATTAAATACATCTATTTCTAATAAGTATGCTAGTTTCCTAGAAAAAAATGTCCGTTTGCATAGAAACCCCCACTCGCTTGACCCCTGCTAGAGTTCGTGAATCGCCAGTGTGTATATTTATTAAAGAATTTAAAGATGTAATTTTTCCATACATGAGAAGTTATATAAAAAATAACTTCACAAAACTTTGAATTCTTCCGATTTAAATCATTGTTCACGAAATCAAATGTATGGTAGGACAGACCCCACTCAGACTTTCAACTTAAAAATAATTTTTTTATTCAAAATTTGTTGACTGTACATTCCAGCTAGAACCCTGTAAAAATATTAAAATTTTAATACTTTGTTTATAAAAATCAATTGAATCGATTTTTTTAAATATTTACTTTATTAAAAAAGAACAGAATATAATTTTTTTTTAAATAAAGCTGTCTAGCCTTGTAACCACGCACGCACTGACATGCGCGCGAGACATACACATACANCATATTCACAAGTCTGCACCTGCGCGGTGTCAGGTATCTACATGTGCAAGCTTACATTCCTCAAAGTCGTTTTCGCACCTGCAGGGTGTCGGATGACCATGAGGTTTGCACCTGCACGATGTCAGGTAACTGCACACATGCATGAAAATGTGCTTTCAAGTCGTTTTTATACCTGCGCTGTGTCGGATGACCATTAGGCCTGCATCCGCACGGCATCAGGTTACTGCACGCGTGCTTCCAAGTCATTTCCACACCTGCCGGATATCAGTCTTGAAATTAAGGTGGAAGGACTGAACCCGATGCGTAAACAGAAAATAATTCCGGAACTGCNCTGCCGGATATCAGTCTTGAAATTAAGGTGGAAGGACTGAACCCGATGCGTAAACAGAAAATAATTCCGGAACTGCCCGAATCGGATGGGGGCATTACTAGCGACGAATACGATTTGCCCCTGATCGACTTGCTGCATGCGCGAGAACGGAAACGAACACGAGAGCGTGAACCAGAGTTTGGCACACTGGTCGTGCACTACGTCACTTCCTACTCCGATCGGAACAGCAACAAGACGTACAGCTTGCGACACCACAATGAAAAATCGTTTCTCTGAAACAAGGAAGTGATGTTTTTTCCAGGGGATGTGATGCAGATCGGCAAGCTCAAGGAGAAAATGTCGCATGGTCTGTGCGAACTTTTGTTTCGTATGCATCCCTGACACTACAACCAATCGGATTTGCGCAAGTACCATCGCCTGCTACAGTCCAGTCATGCTCATTGCGCAAACGATAACACCTCAACACAGCGATTTAGGGACACAACCCATGCGGAATTCGGCATTATCGCGGGACTGTTTCCACGATTGGCCGCAGCTGTTGGATTGGGTCTGCTGCTGCAGAATATCGATGCCAAAGATAAGATAGACAACATGTTTTGGGACGATCCGAACGAGCTCGTCNGGGTCTGCTGCTGCAGAATATCGATGCCAAAGATAAGATAGACAACATGTTTTGGGACGATCCGAACGAGCTCGTCGACAGACTATGTCTACTGGTCGCTTTGTAGTCTGCGGGCAACTGGTATCACACCAATGAGATTATATCCATCATCGTAGAACTCGTCAAAGCTGGCTACATCGTGAGACGACGAAATATTCCGTTTCTGGAGAGTTGCATAGGTCGGCCGGAAGGAATTATCCTCGGAGAAAGTATATCATGTAAGGGCTGGACGATACTTTCCAATCCGACATGATCGAAATGCAAGACTTTGCTCTTGCGCGAATAAAGGCCACCGCTTCATTTTCACCATAATATACACGTTTTCCTGGGTCAGACCGCTCAAATCGAAGAATGAATGTGACGCCACTGAGGCAATGGTCGATGTGTTGAGAGAAGGACACATACCGGNTGCCGGATATCAGTCTTGAAATTAAGGTGGAAGGACTGAACCCGATGCGTAAACAGAAAATAATTCCGGAACTGCTCGAATCGGAAGGGGGCATTACTAGCGACGAATACGATTTGCCCCTGATCGACTTGCTGCATGCGCGAGAACGGAAACGAACACGAGAGCGTGGACCAGAGTTTGGCACCCTGGTCGTGCACTACGTCACTTCCTACTCCGATCGGAACAGCAACAAGACGTACAGCTTGCGACACCACAATGAAAAATCGTTTCTCTGAAACAAGGAAGTGATGTTTTTTCCAGGGGATGTGATGCAGATCGGCAAGCTCAAGGAGAAAGTGTCGCATGGTCTGTGCGAACTTTTGTTTCGTATGCATCCCTGACACTACAACCAATCGGATTTGCGCAAGTACCATCGCCTGCTACAGTCCAGTCATGATCATTGCGCAAACGATAACACCTCAACACAGCGATTTAAGGACACGACCTATGCGGAATTCGGCATTATCGCGGGACTGTTTCCACGATTGGCCGCAGCTGTTGGATCGGGTCTGCTGCTGCAGAATATCGATGCCAAAGATAAGATAGACAACATGTTTTGGGACGATCCGAACGAGCTCGTCGACAGACTATGTCTACTGGTCGCTTTGTAGTCTGCGGGCAACTGGTATCACACCAATGAGATTATATCCATCATCGTAGAACTCGTCAAAGCTGGCTACATCGTGAGACGACGAAATATTCCGTTTCTGGAGAGTTGCATAGGTCGGCCGGAAGGAATTATCCTCGGAGAAAGTATATCATGTAAGGGCTGGACGATACTTTCCAATCCGACATGATCGAAATGCAAGACTTTGCTCTTGCGCGAATAAAGGCCACCGCTTCATTTTCACCATAATATACACGTTTTCCTGGGTCAGACCGCTCAAATCGAAGAATGAATGTGACGCCACTGAGGCAATGGTCGATGTGTTGAGAGAAGGACACATACCGAAAAATTTCCACACCAGCGATGGTAAGGAATATTTTAATGCAACGTTCCATGCACTGATGAAAATGTACGGCATAAATCACTATTCCACGTACTCTGGTCTCAAGGCTAGCATCTTCGAGCGTTTTCACCGGGCTCTGAAAGCCAAATTGTGGAGACATTTCACGGNAGACCGCTCAAATCGAAGAATGAATGTGACGCCACTGAGGCAATGGTCGATGTGTTGAGAGAAGGACACATACCGGAAAATTTCCACACCAGCGATGGTAAGGAATATTTTAATGCAACGTTCCATGCACTGATGAAAATGTACGGCATAAATCACTATTCCACATACTCTGGTCTCAAGGCTAGCATCTTCGAGCGTTTTCACCGGGCTCTGAAAGCCAAATTGTGGAGATATTTCACGGNTACTCTGGTCTCAAGGCTAGCATCTTCGAGCGTTTTCACCGGGCTCTGAAAGCCAAATTGTGGAGATATTTCACGGCGATTGGAAACTACAAGAGGTTTGAGCTACTGCCGAAACTCGTCCGTGAGTATAATTCTACCTTTCATTCTATCTCTCGCATGAAGGCCCAAGATGTCGAATACGACTCCCTGCTTCGGGCCATGTATGTTAATCCGACGAGGAGGGACCCATGCAAGCCTAAAGCCGAGATCGTGAACTAGTGCGCATCTCCAAACCGCATGGCATTTTCCACAAGGCCTATCTTCACAACTGGTCTGCGGAATTGTACAAGGTTGTTCGCATACGACATTGGTACCCATACATATGTTACCTCGAAGACCTACGGCGAACACATTGTCGGAGGCTTTCACGCAGAGGAGATCCAGCCTACGAAGTTTCCCGATGTTTATTTGGTGGAAAAGGTGCTGAAACGGCATAATGGACGTGTTGTTTACATAAGTTGGCTCGGACACTCTAAGCGTGACGATTCCTGGGTCAACGAGAAAGTCATTCTAAAAAAGGAACTACGAATAATATAAAGTAATGTTATGTACATGTCTTTCATTTGATAAAAACATGTTTTACTTTTATTAACATTTATTTTACTCTTGTCTGTCTTTACATGCAGGTCTTGTATGATTGGAGATAGCTAACTCTGTGAAAAAAAAGCTAACTCTGCTCTTTACATGCAAGTAGACTTTACGGTTACAAAACACCGAGCAGGTGTGGAAACGACTTGGAAGCACGTGTGCAGTCACGTGACGCAGTGCGGATGCAGACCTCGTGGTCATCCGATGCATGTACGTGTGCAGTTACCTGACACCCCGCAGGTGCAGACCTGTGAAAATGCTAACATTGCACTCCCCCCACCCATTCCCATCCGCCCCTCTACCACTCTTTCGCAAAAACCGCGGTGAACACCTGCAGCCCTGACCTTGAATACGGTCGGTTATAACCGGTCTTATCCAGTTATTTTCGCGTGGGATGCAGAGTTCAAGGTCAGATCGCGTGCACTTGTCTCGGAGTCATTTTTGAGGCCCTTTCCCCCCGCGATAACCTAAGGACGTCGCCTGCCGCACGTGCCTTTTCTGACACGTGTGTATGTCTCGCGCGCCTGTCGGTGTGTACGTGGTGACAAGANCGTCGCCTGCCGCACGTGCCTTTTCTGACACGTGTGTATGTCTCGCGCGCCTGTCGGTGTGTACGTGGTGACAAGGCTAGATAGCTATATTTTTAAAAATTTAATTATGTTTTTTTCGTAAAACAGTAAAAACTAATTTAATAAAGTAAGTATTTAAAAATAGTTTTAATTGATTTTAAAAATAGAGTATTAAAATTCTAATATTTTTACAGGGTTCTAGCTGGAATGTACAGTCAACTAATTTTAAATTTAAAAAAATCGATTTTATAAGTTAAAAGTTTGATTGTGGTCTGGCCTACCGTACGTTTAATTTTGTGAATAAATATTTATATCGGAAGAACTCAAAGTTTTTTAAAATNCGTCGCCTGCCGCACGTGCCTTTTCTGACACGTGTGTATGTCTCGCGCGCCTGTCGGTGTGTACGTGGTGACAAGACTAGATAGCTATATTTTTAAAAATTTAATTATGTTTTTTTCGTAAAACAGTAAAAACTAATTTAATAAAGTAAGTATTTAAAAATAGTTTTAATTGATTTTAAAAATAGAGTATTAAAATTCTAATATTTTTACAGGGTTCTAGCTGGAATGTACAATCAACTAATTTTAAATTTAAAAAAATCGATTTTATAAGTTAAAAGTTTTATTGTGGTCTGGCCTACCGTACGTTTAATTTTGTGAATAAATATTTATATCGGAAGAACTCAAAGTTTTTTAAAATCATTTTTTATATATCTTCTCGTGCATGGAAAATTACATATTTAAATTCGGAAATAAATATACACACTGGCGATTCGCGCACTCTAGCAGGGGTCGTGCGAGTGGGGGTTTCTATGCAAATAGAGGTTTTTTTTCTAGGAAATTCACATTCTTATTAGAAATCGATGTTTTTAAGATATGCTTATCAAATTCGTTTTTTATAAAAAATGTTTTATTAAAATAATTTTTATATATTTTTTAATTTCAATTATTTTTAGGGTTACGGGTCGCTGGAATTGACGACCGTTGGTTGGGTGCGGCAAGGGGGTAAATGAACGAGGCCGCGGCTGTAATCTCATTGCGCACAACTCCTACATCCTATCCCGTATCCCGTTGTCCCAGAACGACAATAACCTATCTACTAATGTGCACAGATTTCCTGAACGAACACGGCGATAATGAAACAGCAAACGCTGACAAAAAATTTCCGCAAAATTATAGAAAATTAGTAGCAAAAATTATCTGAATTTATTTGCACATTTACTGACGCTTCAGTCACCTCATACCATTAATGCTGTTAATTGAAAGAGATAATTTTGTAACTTCACGTTTGCCTACTAATGGTCAGTATCATAACGTTTTAAAATGCATGGAACTTTCCATAATGTACGAATAAATTATTTTTTCTGAATTTGATGCTGGTGTGTTACTAATGATATTAAGGTTTAGCCATTATTATTCAGATCATAAGCTATTAATTAATATTTTTAAAAAACATTTATATCTCCGACAGAGCCTTATAATAGCAACACGAGATCTACAAGCTTACTAAGCTACAGCGTCCTAATTTTGGTATAACATTATTGTATTTATGTAACAAAGACATGTCAAATGTTTTTATTTTACATATTTTTTCCTGGTTTTGAATTACTTCTGTCTTTTATAGGCAGTTCAAGTCCACGTTTTTGTTTTAACTTACATCTGAATACAGGTACCATAGTTTTCTGATTTTAGCGGCAGCGAAACCTTTGTGTTGTCCCAGCAAGTTCTTGCCTGACGGATAAGTTTCCATATTTATTATTTCCATAGTTGAGTTCTGTATTTCTTGATTAGATACTCAGTTTCCGTATATTAATTAGTATATTTTAGAAAGACTCCGCTCTTTTAAGGGCATTTTTCAAAATGGGAAAAACAATACTGGCTGTTAATTATGGTAAAATATTGCTACGAAATTTGATTTTACACCAACGACTTCACCAGGTCAATCCTTGTTTATTCCGAGAAGACACGCACAGCTTTGAAGCTGGTAAAACTTATTGCATTGTCATTTTAATATACGTATATTTTATGTTGGATGCTTAAATCACGATGCAAGTAATATATTATGAAGAACGACTTTGCAGCTATATAATATTATCGAAAAATTGTACAATAACCAAATAAATTGTACAATAACCAAACATAACCGTTATGCATTTCATGTAGAACAAAAAATTCAAATAATTCCAGTTTTGTTAATGCATATCATGGTTCACGATGCTACACCGCATCCTAAACTCGATACTAAGTGTTTATTAAAAGTTTAATTACCCTACCCAAACAAAATTGCTGTCTAGCGATGCGAAACTGTAGTGCATTTTACATTGACTTTGTCACCACGACCAGCAGAATTCTATATCAGACTGAAACAAATAACGGTCTACTGAATGCGTACGAATTCTCGTCAAAAATTTAACAACGAACTCGTCATACGTCTGAAATTTATTATATCGCCAACTTCAGCTGCTAACTAGTGATTTGGCACACAATTTGCAACGTTACAAACTGTAGAGACGAAATTTCCCATAGCAGTAAAGACAGCAGTAAAGGAAGGGTACGAAACGAAAACGCGAGAAAAGAGAAAGTGCAGTCTTTAACAGCAAATGCTTTAAGAAACGAAAGGAAGATAGGAAATAACACCTTGGCTACATGCCTCGAGAGGGACTCGGAAGACAATTCCTAGACTACAAACCGTGAGGTGAAAAGAGTATCGGAATACCCCAGAAGAGATGGTGAAGCCGCAACAGGCTGATTTTGTCTAACGCTGGAATGCCAAGAGAAGAATATAAACCTTAGTGTCTAAATTATCAGTTTGGCCCTTTCATTATTATAAAGAATAGCGTACCGTCATGTTCTGTGCGACATATCTGGAAGTTCGAAGTAACGAAATAACCAAACTAATCCTTTAAATTCAGCAACCGCACCATAATGTTTCTCGAGTTAAAATTATAATTTTACATGAGAAGCGGGATTTTTAGCGCATCATTTTCATTATGCTCATCATTTGTTTAGTAATTATAAATCCTGTTATAAACGTGGGCCTGAAATATTCCCTCATTAAAATCGAGACAAGTTAGATTCAAAGACGTGTATTTTTCTGTTACTTTCACGATTGGCCCAACGTCTTGTGAACCACGTTCTCGAAGACTATCAGCCAATAACAAACCTGAATAGATATACTCAGCAGTCCATTAATATTTATCTGTCGTAGCAAGCAGCAATGAGCACAGCAATGAGCAGTTAAAATATGCTTGAGTTCACAAACTAATATACAGCCTAACCTGTAGTACTATGTAACCGTGAATTTTTTATGGCCTCTAGTTATTGGCCATTTTGAAGTTATACTTCTGTTGGTGCGTTGAGGGTAAAAGTTTAGTGTGCAACAGAAGTTGCGCGCGCACATTGTAACGAAATTTGAAAGTGAACATTGCAACCAAGGAGATAATACATGCTGTTACATAGTAACCAGCATTTGAGGTTATGCGCGTATCGTTGTATAATAAAATTTTGAAAGTGTTTTCAAGTATTTGAGGTTATGCGCGAAAATTTTATTTTAGTCACGCCAAAGAAGTATAACTTCAAACGTGCGTACATAAGTACACGCACCCCCATTTTTTAATTTAACAAATTGAAAACTTAATTAAATACTATAATTTTTCCACGCACGTACTGTACTTGTCAGTTTTACAGTGGTGGCGATGCGGAAGCATGGCCAGCTCATGTAGTCATGAAGAGACAGTTAACACGCCAGCCTACCTAAAGCATTCGAGGCACAAAAGCAACGCAGCGATAAGGGTGACACAGACGAGCATAACAAGTTCCCCATCGCCTCTACGCGCAAAGAAAGCACAGCCGTGCAGGCATTTTGCTGTGCTGCCTGCAGCCATGGAGCTTCCAAGCGGTGACACTCTAATTTTATAGGCGTAAAGACAGTGTCAAGTTCAGTGCATTTGCACCCCCTCGTTTTGCAAGTATTGTAAAGGCGTTTTTACTCCCACTAACGTTAGAGTAATTTTTGATAGCACAGGAACACAGTACAAACTAACTTTTAATCGTTCAGATAGTTGTTCTGTCCGCGACAGAGGGTCGGTTTGTGAGCCGACAAAAGCTAGGCAGCACTCCTCGCTGGGAGTGTAGCATGTTCTATGAAAATTGTAGCTTCACAAGTTTTATCAACAAAGATTTTGGCTTACTTTGGGAGATAATTTGTCTGTTAAAATGAGAGGCAATAAATGTGCTGGAAATACGATAGTATATTAATTTAGACTTCCCCATAATTATTTGAAACAAGAGGGCAATTAATTCGAAATTACATCTGTGAGTAGCATTGTTGTATAAATTGCAGTCTCTGGCTCAGCCATAACGGACAAACGTTTACGTCAATAGGAAACGTAAAAAATATAGTTTGTGATAATTTACCGGACCCGTGAAGTTTCGTCCTAGAGGTCGGAAATATGAGGCCTGTATGTGGCAAAGCAGTCATCCGCTACATGTGCCATTGTTGCGCAGACGCGTAAAATACTCTGTAGCAAGAGACGAGGAGCGTCTGAGATGCGAAACGGCAGAAGAGCAGTTAAAAAAACTGGTCGTATCTCACCCGGAGGTTTGCAGTTTCGCGAGTCTCCGGTGAAAGACAAGTGGACAAGCCTTACCTCGTAACCGCAGGCAATTAGCTGCGGGCGTGTCTGTTACGTGCCCCTTGTGGCACCTCGCACGTTCCAGCCACAGCCTGTCGGAAAAAAGTTGGACGCTTTTCCACGTGTGCTGCTTAAACGCAGCAAGGCAGCCGGTGTACACATCAAAAATATCTATATTTATCCAAGCGACTCTTTTGGAACTAGTAGCCAAGGTTTATTTTCTAAGACTGCAGGTAAATTACAACCAATTTTACACCGCAGTGATGTGAAATATTTAAAGATAGTATGTAGATTCTGTCGAGTTAATATGTTTTTAAGTATAATAAAATTATTGCTTTTGTAAGGTCCACATGGCGATATGTGGTCAACATTGAGTATCCCGCTTACAATATTTTTAAAAATAATGTTGGTCAACTAATTTTGAAAATAAAGGAAATTATTTTGCATGATCTGAAAAGAGGCTTCCTATTTTTTAGCAAAAAAAAATGTTACGAAATTTTTTGACTAACAGCTAGTCCTGGAAGGTATTATTTCTTTCTTTGCCTGTCAATGTAATTTTTAAGAAACATAAATTAATTTATTGGTTCTAATCTTATTGCGTGAAAAATGCGTCAAAATGACAATTAGAGAACTTTGTGCCATTTCTCTGGCTCAAAATTGCTAGCTATTAAATGTGTACGCACACACAGTTGCTTTAACTTAAGAAGAGAACTCAGTTTCCTTAAAGATGTTTCTTGAGGTTGCAATGGTATAGTTATACTTAAAACCACTAATCGCTCGTTACTTATAAATTGACAACTAGTAATAGAGAGTGGGGATAGGCATGGAGAGTTTTATTTGCTCTATTAAGCATTCAAGCATTAAATAAAACTCAAGGAGCACAAATTTCAACAAAACAAAGCAAATGCCGATTCAAGATCAGCGTTAGCGAAATTGAAATTTTGGCATTCGATACTAATGCAGCAGGTTAAGAAACTTCCAAATGCCAGGAAGAATCAGAAAGCTGTATTAGCCTTAAGTTTCCCTCGTAAATGGAGACGAAACGTACTTAATCATGTTTCCAGAAAATATACGTTTCACAGCAAGCAGGCCGACAAGTTCAGAAGAAACCCAATGTCACCAGATCGAACCTGGGACGTGGATGTGTTAAATCTGAAGTCAATACAGCATTTATCCTTTCGGTAACCTGTATCAGATGTTTTGGGTTGTGGGTGGTTGCGTACTAAAATAAAATAAATTTAAATAAACATAGTTAACAGTTAACGTAATGAGCTAAATTTAACAGTGTCAGAGAGGGGGGAGAGAGACAGAAAGAGAGAGAGAGAGCTTAGCATTTTGCAAGCACGGAATGGTGGGTAATAGCAAAAACACGTGGTATTGTAAAAAAATTGTCATTTTATACTGTTCTTATTTCTAAATAATCCATACGATTCGAAGACAATCGCTAGTTTTTTTTATTCTCAGTCATCCTTGTCTCGAGCAATATCTCACCGTCAGTAGATGACCTCGACCCCAAGGTTGCATTACTACCTATATTTGACAAATTGCTTTACATGCTTCAAATTTGAAGGTATTGCCAAAAATAATAATAAAAAATTACCATATACAACTGCGCATGGAGACCACTAAAGTAAAAAAGTAAGCCTGTGTCGTGGAAGAAGCGAACCGATCTGGCTATCGTCAAGGCAAAAGTATAGTTAATTCGTAATATCTTCGCACATTTTGAATCAAACCTTTAAAAAACCATCCCATTTACAACATATTTAGTAATTTAAAAAAAAAACAGTATCAAAAGCATTTTATGGTTCACTTATATATTGTCTATAAATTATAACACTTTTTAATAGTAAATGTGGCTTAAAAACAAAGAGAAAATAGTTGGATTTAGTGACTAGTAACAAATAGCTCTTAAGTAGAATATTATCAAATCGAGTTTGCTTGCGTTATTTGTAAATTAAACTGCTCTTAATGCCATATTTAGGTTTTCAGTAATGCAATATTGAAAACACTTATAATTTTATGTATTAAAATATTTATCTTTTATTGTCTGTTCAGTTCACAAATATAGTACGTTGATTTCTCCTTGGCGTTTTCTTTCAGACTTCTTTACGTTTTGTTTACAAATGACGGAAGGATACGAAGAGTGTAGCCCGCAAGTAGAACTTAAGCAGCTGTTCGGAAAAATGGAAAGTAACCACGAACAGACTGAAAAGGTTATGAGTATATCTATTTCCTTTTTATCTGGTAACCTTCGCAACACTTTACATGCCGACTAGAGGCTTAAGAAAAGTGAATTATGTACGTTGTGCACTCCCTTAAAAAAGGATTATTGCTTTGACGAAATAAAAGCAGATTGCGACCCAGTGGAGCCAGCCGCACAATCCGACGGAGAGATCTGTCGTTCCAAAAATAATTTTAAAGAATGACTGTGGCCGAATTCCTTTACCTCTACTAAGCGGAATATGCTTACAAAAATTGTTCCGATTCCTCGCTTCTGGCGCATCACAGCACCTCCTATGTAATTCTACTTCCAGCCAGACTCGCGCATCAACCGCACGTGGCCTGGAGCACAAATGCTTCGTGCGCTGACTTCACGTTGACGCGAATTGCAGCCTGTGGAATGGCGCAAGTTGGATGAGAAAGCTATAGCCCATTCGCGGTTTCTTCATACTTTTTGAATCAAACCTTTGAAAAATCACCCCATGTTTAAAGTTTTATCTTTCTAATTATGTTATGTATCACTAGATATTTGTTCTTGTATTATCATAAAAGAACATATAAGTGCCTTATTATTGGTTAAATTAAAGTTTTATATATTTTTTATTTATAAATTGTAATAGTTTATTAATAATTAATATGAATAAAAACAGCGAGGAAAAAGTATGTTGGTAAAGCATATTAAGAAACAGTTCTCATGGAAAATATTATTACACTGAGGGCGCACGAGTGTGGGGCGTTGCCCCTTTGGTGAAATTTTCAATACTCGGTTTCGCTTTGCTTGCATGAGGCGAAGGAATATCCAGGAAGGAGAACTTTATCAGGGCTTCAGAAAATTTTGAAGTAACCTTGAATAAACTTTAACCTATCTATAACGGTGTCGTTGAGTAGAGAATGCGTGTATCTAGAAGACTTATTTGTGTGGTTTTCAATATGGCCAGGTTACGTTACTTATTCAACATTTAACTTAATGTACATTGGTAAATTAACATTAAATAACGCAAAGTATGGTTAAGGTTTACCATCCTGTTTACATTCTGTACAGTATCCATATTTATTTTCAGCCCGCAAGACGAAATAAGTGGACGGTTTTTGTTCCGTTTCATTCTGCAGTCAAGAATGTATTTAGTAACGGATCAAAATCGCACGAGTAGTATAGCTAATTAATTAATGCACGGAACGGAACACTGTACCGAGGTTTGGGTGGAGCAGTGGCAGAGGATAGTGGTGCAGGGAATAGGAGTACCTCGAGAAAACACACAGGTCATTGGAATTGTCCGCATCGCCGAGCCCCCATGGCGTAACGAGTCCTTGTTTGTTACCAGGGCCAAGGTATGGGAAAAGGAGAATGTGAATGTATGTTACAAACTACGTGAGGCGATTCCTGGTGCCAAAAAAAAAACACGATCACCTCACTGAAAAAAAAATCTTTTGTGGCGACAACAAAGTTTTTTGTTGGTATTCACCCAGTCAACTGTTTTTGTGGTGAACACAAAAATTTTTACTTGTCACCACTAATATTTTGTGGCCACTAAAATTTATTCTGTGGTGGCTACAAATTTTTTTTGTATTCACCACAAAAGGTTTGGCAGCGTAAATAACAATAAAACACTTTGTGGCCACCATAAAATATATTTCCTGTGCGAGATAGCTGAGGGATGTAGTGCCTGGCCCTGAGATTTTTTCTTTTCGCGTTCGAAGCACAGCGGTACGGGCGACAATAGCACGCGCGACCAGCGGCCCGTCGCCCCTATGCGCAAGGCGCTGAACCTGCGTGCAGTGCCTCCGCTGTCACGCTTTCCTGTACAATCTAGATATGTAACAGTCTGATTTTATTACACGCGATGAAAGCCCGTAAATTAAACTACGACTGTGAATTTTTATTTTACTCCTACCTATTAAGGAAACTGCACAGGGAAGCTTTAAAAATGTGATTTTTAACCATTTTCACAATTTTTTTCTCTTAGAATAAATTTAATATTATAAAACCGTGCTTACCTAGATAGTTGTCTTTTATCTTTTCTATCTAAAGGTTGTATTCCCAGGCTATTTATTTGCTGAGATCCACGTAAAAGCACAAACGACGAATGTACAGAAAATATATCCGGACTACTAACTCTTAAAGCAATAAGTTTTGTAATGAATTTATTAAAAAATGTTATAATATACATGGGATTAAAAATTATTGGATTATAAAAGAACTTAAACCACAGAAAATAAAGTTTGTAATGTAATTTCCTTTCATAAATCCATTTGAATTTGCCAGATAATGATTGCAAAAAAAAAAAACTATTATAACATTCTAGCACCTAGCTTTTCTTCGGCTTTGATGTTTGAAGTCAAAATGTAAAAACGTTAACATATAGGGTTGTCGTAATGAAAAACACTCAGGCCAACCGTGATCAACAACTCGGTGCATATATTTGAAAATGATGCTGCAGCACGCGTGCGTGGTTATGCAAGACAAACACCTCTGTCGCTCACGATTGCGGAAATGTGTGGAACTTTATTGCGAAGTTCAGGAACGGCGCATCTCAAGTGATTAGACAACAATTACATTTCATAGAGTTATTAGCAACGATATTCTTTCATTTCCGATTGTCTGAAATTGCGCTATGATAAAATTATTACGTTTGTCATCAATAAAGTTTATTCAGACCAATATAAATGGGTTTCGCCAGTGAAAACGAGTATTGTGTGTGGTGACGTTTCTTGAAAACATTTCGATTTGCAAAAAAACACTGAGAATTGTATACCTTCATTAACATCTTCAGTAACGTTGATAACTAATGGTTTACGCTAATGTGGCGAGATGTTCTGTGCATAACTCAGACTATTAGAAACGAGTCGATAAACAAGATTCCGAAGATCGCTGTAGTTAGGTACAATTTTCCTCGCGTTAGCTCCTCTGAGCTTAGATGCCACAAAGTAAGACTCAAACTCCAAACTGTAAGGTCGTAGAGTTTGGCCTTCAGCCGTATTTTAATTGTATATGTTTTTTTGTTTGGTTAAAGGCGTAACATTATTTTTCATGTATGTCATTTTGTTGCAGCAGTATTTTTTTATTCATTGTGATAATCAACTAGTCAAATATTTTCCAGTATTATTTTTTATTTGTCAACATATTTATACGTCTTCCCAATCGGCTGATGTTTATTATGACTACGAAGGCCTTAGGTACTAGAAAACCTTTTTCATATGTTTGCAGCCAATGTTGTTAAGAATGTGCAACGACTTAAAAGCGATCTAGAAATGTGTGCACAATATGTATAAACACGATGCATCGGTTTAAAAGATTCATAATATTGTCAAAATTTAGCGGCGTCTTAAGTATTTTAACGAGAAATCATTACCAGGTTGGAAGAAGAATAAAACAGACGCATGTTCGAATTAAAGACGGCCTAGGGTCTGTTCTGAAGGAATTAACTGTTACCTACATAACGAACGTTGTTTATTCAAATAGTTTCAATAATCAATAACTTGAGATAATAAAGGTAAGAAAAGAGTTAATTTTTTTTATTTGTGTTAATTCACAGTAAACTGGCCCCTTTCAAAAACACTTCTTTGTTCCGTCTTGCAGAATTCTACATAACATTTCGTTTGACGTGAAACTTTACATTGCAAATAACTTAAATACTAGTATTTTATGCATCGATAAAAGGTACTGCGATATACTCGTTTACGAAAATGCATCAGTTTCAAAAAATTATTGTTCTGAAGTGTACGAAACAAAAATACATAAATTTCAATACCCGCCTGTTTTAACATTCTATTTTTTAACTAGATGTTAGAAGTAATATTCCTTATTCTGTGGCAACGTCTCTGCAAGTTATCAACGTGTGTTTGCGTTAAATATTGCAGACAGGATATTTTCAAATGCTTAATTCAAGAGTTTCCGCTTAACTATGAACCAGAAGACGTTATTTTATAAAATTTTATATGTCGAATATAATACCATATGAAATTATTTTGTAGCTACCTCCAAAACGCATTCTTTCATTTTCGAACCAACCATTACAAGGAAGTGCACCGATATGCCTATAAAGAATAAGTACTGAACTTCTTATAATCTCTGTGGTTTTGGCCTGAGCGGAGAAATTCCTGCATGTTCGAATGTCGGTGGCTGTAAGCAAGATGCAACCACAAGCAGGAAATTTCTTAAAATGAAAAGCAGCAGTCGATCTCTCGTCTTTGCCTGAAGCGATCAAATGCAAAGCTTATTCTGAGGCAAGTCGTTACTAAACGAGATTGTCGTTATAGAATATTAATTATTTTTTACCTTTATCTCGAATAAACTTTCGCAGATTGATTAGAAAAGCATGATTTCGAGACATTTTATTTATTTCACATCTTATTTTATATAAAATTTGTAATTGTATGACGAAAATAACATTTTCGCCCAAAAAACCTCTCTTTCGGTGGACAATGTCTAATAGGTATATTGCATAGCCACTTTTAAGAGGGCACACATTCAAGTCCCTTCTATGTAAAGCTTATTGCCGTACACTCTAAATATCAATCAGGGATTTGAATCATTACAATTATGTTACTGAATATGAGCTGTTACGTACTAGCGAATCAACGGGATGCACAGACACTTCACTGCCAGGCCAATGCAATTCACTAGGAATCAGTAAAAACCACAGTTTAATAAGAGAACAGCAGCAACTAAATTGATCAGTAGAATTTTACTTATTCAAGTGGAGCAGTTTTAACAGACCTGCAGTCAAATTTGCTGATTTGGAGTAAATTTTAACGCTTTGGTTTTTAAAGTGTAAATACAATACATCATTGTAAAACAATAAACTTGCGTCACAACACAGGCACTAGCCAGGAATGTGTAGCAGATAATCCCTCATAACAAACCACTTAATAGCTGTTTGTGTTAGCCTCTCTCTCTCTCTCTCTCTCTCTCCCTTTCTATCTCTCTCTCATTATATGAAAACGACGGTAGATTCGTTTGAGGTAAAACAATCATTTTTGTGGTGTCTGGACGGGTAGGTTCAGCCAGAGAATCAAACAACAAGTTATTACCTCTATGTGCTAGCCACTAAAATGGCTTGCAACAATATAGTGTGCGATCATAAGCGCAGCAGTGATAGCATCAAAATTACCTCGATGTTTCGGTAGCCTGATGTGAGTGACTTTGGTTTTAATCAAATCACTCGTTCCTCCTATTTACATCCTCATAACAAAGACTAAAATACTGAATAGGCATAATGTAATGGCCGTATTCTTACCAATATGCAAGCTATTGCGCTAATTATTTTTCCAGGAGATTGACAAGCGGTATTTCTGCAAGCTGCACAACTTGTTCAGTCGCTTAACCAACAAATCTCATGAATGCACAGTATTTCGTATAAAATCATGGAACACTTGAATAAATCAGAAAAATGTTTTGCAAATATTCATATAATAGCAAAAGGGGATTTGGTAAACTATTACAAGAGCTTAACTCGGAGCTTTCATATAACGTGAAAAATCAGAGGTAGATTAAAAAAAAGTGAAACACATAGAGTTGATGCAAAAGGCATGTCTGAATTACAAGCAGCTCAATCACTAACGAAAAAAAAAAGAAAAGAAAAAAAACAGACTGGATGGGACTAATTCCGAACTAATTAAATATGGAGGGTAGGCTCTCAAATTAAATTTTTGTAACTTTATTAATAAATGCTGGAAGTCTTTATGTGTACCCGAAAAATAGTGAGAAGCAAATGTTATATCTGTGTTTAAAACGTAGATAAGAACAAAACTGAAAATTGTCTTGATATGAGACATGTTTCATATAAAATATAGAGTAAATTTGTTACCAAAATGCTCAGTCAATCATTGATATTTTGCTATTACAAGAACAATCGGGGTTCCGGAAAGGAATATTTTGCTGTGATAATGTGTTTGTTCTCAAACTACAGAGAAAATAAGAAAGGCTTGGCTTTTACAGATGATTACAAACTTCGATAGAGTTATTTGAAGTAACTTGTGAGAGATGAAGGACGAGATTGCGGTCACCACGGTAGCGTCTAACACGTATGCGGCCATCACTGTAGGACAGGTTGAAGCGAGACTCGTCCGAAAGCACTACATTTTGTCACTCAGCACGCCAACGACGGCGCTTACGTGCCCATTGCAGTCTCAGGAGTTTGTGATTTCTGGACAATGGAAGCCGACGCAATGGCATGCGTGCCACCAGTCCAGCACGCAGCAGACGGCGTCGAACTGTTGACGCAGACAGGTACACGCTCGTCGCAGTGCTCCAGTGTCGAGCCAACACTGTGAACGAGGTTGTACTGTGGCCATGCGAACAAGATGGCGGTCATCCGGTGCTGTAGTCAGATTGCGTGGTCCAGTACCCGCTCGTCGCTGTTTTCGACCCTTTTCTATCCATTGGTTCCACACACTCATCACTGTCGTAGCAGCATGCCCTGTACGAGCCTTAATGTCACGGTATGAAAAACCCGTTTCCAGGAAGCCGATCATTCTGCCCCGTTAGAACTCACTCACGTGCTGTTATGGCATCATTTGACGTCGACGAGGCATACTGACACTTGCTTACACTTCGTTTGACGGCTCTTCACTGACTGAGCTTGGCATAACACGGACCTTTCTGGTTACACAAGAGAGGGCGCTGCTGGGTATGCGTGTATGCCATCCCTCTGCAATCGTAATCAATTTTTGCCCAGTATACTGTTCTAAACATCCTCCGAGATTGGATTCATTCAGGCTATTTTGTCTGGGCGTTGCATTTTTCACAAACAATAATGTAGCTCGGCTGTTAAGCACCGTTCAAGGCAAGCACTTCTGCAAAATGACACTCAACGTATTAAATACGCTTTCCTTTTTTTGCGTCAAAACTTACAAGGAAGCAGTAACACGTGGTTGTAGTTTTGCCGGAGAATTCATGATTAGAACTTCATTGATGATTAAATACTTAATTGCACACGGAATTATGCAGTAGGCCTTTATGGCTAGTGAATACCTGCCATAATAAACGGGATACGCATTAATAACTTTTCATATGTACGGATCATCTAAAAAACTCACTTCCTGTTGGTAACCTCTGTACAGAGTGCACTAAAAATAATCAAAATGTTTTAGNACCATAATAAACGGGATACGCATTTAATAACTTTTCATATATACGGATCATCTAAAAAACTCACTTCCTGTTGGTAACCTCTGTACAGAGTGCACTAAAAATAATCAAAATGTTTTAGGTGAAAATAATTAGACTGTGATGCGCCACGCATGTTGCGAATATCTCACACATCTTCTCCCTATTATTTTTTTCCTTTCGTTGGGCTTCGTGGAGGAGGAACCTCGTGCCAAGAGGAAGAGAGAGGAGCATGAATCATGCGCGATGCCTCGCCGTTAGCATATATCACAACCACCTTGTTAGCGGGCAAGGTCTGATCCCCGGGGTCACCGGTTTACGATGCCACCCACTTGCCCGTGTGAGCGGCTTTGCCCGCAACAGCGACACATGTACACGGATTTGGGCAATGTACCGTCACAGAGTAGATAAAAAGAAAGATACGAAATCGCGGGGAGGTTACTTTGATGTGTGCGTACTCGTTTTCTGATTGGCTGTGGCTGGAGTTCGCGAAATAACTGACTGTTTTTCCTCTGTATTCTAATTTACTATGTACGCTAATTTTGTTCGAACTGAGTAGCGTAGTAACCCTTTGCGAACTCCTTAATAACTGTTTACAGTATGAGTTACTAGTTTTGCTCGTAGTGACTCATATACCAAATGCATCTATTACTGCGCATTCCTAACTACCATTCCTGAATGCGCGTCGCTTCAGTCATTACTTTCAGAAGTTGTTACATTTTCTGCATACTGGGTATCCAACCTTGCATTGCATTCTTACAATTAGTAATGCTAATAATGCTCCCAGTATATAAACAAATGACATCTTATGACGTGTTTATTTTTTTGTTTACAGATGACATTCCAACCGGAGATCCTGGAGATAAACATTGATTGGAATTCCCACACAAAACTATCTCCTAGTTTCTCCCAATGCAAGTTAATGAAACTAAATGTAGTAAATGCCTGTAATTGTATTTTATACGTAAATAATGATATTGCGGAGACTGTAAGTTTTTGTCATAATATGTAATATACATCATTTTATCAAGTTGGGCTGTATCACAAGGTGTCCGCACACGACAAGTATTGCCGCAAACAGGTTATACTTACTAGTAGAGAAACTGACCAGTATACAAAAATTGTGTAACATTCTACTTTACAAATAGTAACTTAACTCTTTTCTTATTTACTTATAATATGTCCACGTGATCACCAAAATACAATAGGTATTCAGCAAAAGTAATTTCCGTTTAATTCTGTTACTTTTTCAGTGCTGTGACGATGATACGCACGTGTGCTGAGTCTGTCGATTCTGTGGTAATGCATGGGCACCATTTGTAATATGATATAAGCTATTCATAATAAATATTTGAGCCTAGACGTTAATTTAATAGTGCAATGGAATATACACACTGTGTATTTACTTTCACGGCCATATTTATTTTAAAATGTTGTTAAAGGATAAAAAAATGGCAGAAAGAAAAAAGTAATTATGGCCTCAAAAGTGCTCACTTTACCGTAAACAGCCTTTGAATATGTTTGACTGGGTACATTATCAGTTTCTCATTTTCCAAGAAATAATCAAATGTGTTAATATTTTAAGTATATTCTCCCTCTGTCAATTTCATGATTTCATCAAATATAAATATCCCATAAATCGGCGCATCTCCAGCTGTTATTAATCGACGCCTTCTTTATAACATTATATTAATCGCCGTATTCATCTTAGCGCTAATAATATTTTCAGTTTTTGCAAGGTGCAATTTTCAACACATTGCAAGATCGAGTCCATTCCCGTTTGTCAGTCTGCATGGGAGGAAACTTCAACATGACTGTTCACCGTTAATTTTCACAGCCCTAATCATGCATTTTACAGCATATATGAGCAGTAAACATGCTAAGGGAAAATTACACGATTTTATGTTTATGTCACTCTCGCCTGCTTCTCGCTGCCTACTTTTCCGCTNCTAAGGGAAAATTACACGATTTTATGTTTATGTCACTCTCGCCTGCTTCTCGCTGCCTACTTTTCCGCTGCTGCTTCTGCTGGTGTTGTGATCAGTAAGTTCTCAGGAGGTCCACATTACCAACACCCAGGCCGTTTCGGTGGAGGGCGGCGAAACTCGGTAGCGTGGACATTGGAAGCGATATCTCTCGCAATCGTCTGTGACTCTTTTGGTGTTTTCTCTACAGCGCGGTCATCGTCTTGGCTCAGCGTCACTGCCTGCCCCGGATGCCGGGATGCGGACACCAGTCTTGCTGATTCCGCCTCCAACGCCTGGACCAGGGCGGTTCTGCATGGTGTGGGGTGCAGCCTAGACGCACCGCTTGCCGTACCTCCGTGTCGGCGATGACATCGACGGAGAAGCCGACTGCGATGGCGTCGCGCGCCTTCTCGGGGCAACCTTCCAGAGATACGTGTAATAGCCCCTCTCCTTCGCAGTTGGGCATGGTGGTCATGTCACAGGTATCGGTCACCGAAACGTAGCTCCAAGGCCTACGCCAGTGTGGGGTACTCCGGTCGTCGTCGCTCCGATAGACTCTTAGTATACCCGGTGCGGTGCTGTTGTAAGCCCGCTGTCCGTCTGACCAGTCATTCAGGGTGCCGACTATTTCAGACTGGTGCTGATACTCCCGCCAAATGGTTTGACCAATCAAATGGGCGGGCTTAAATTTGACCCCTTTCCCCACTCCTGGATGAATGACACCAATGCCGCAGAGTTGTTGCCTAGCCTCGGATGTCGCTGTAATATTTACCATTTGCCTTTCTTCCCCACTTATCTCGGCTACTGGTGCGGTGAAAATAGAACCCCACTACTGAATAAATTCCTGCAATCCCTTCTTCGATGCACTTATTTCATTCTCGACAATGTCCACTNAATAGAACCCCACTACTGAATAAATTCCTGCAATCCCTTCTTCGATGCACTTATTTCATTCTCGACAATGTCCACTCTCCCACCAACACTGCCCATCGCGTTGCTCACACTGTCCACTTTTTCAATTACACCGTAAATTTTCTTGCCCACGCAGTATATTCTCGTATTCTTTAACTTGCTAATGCTTTCTATTTTCCTATCTACATTACCATATTCTGTATCTTTTCCCCTAAATCACTTACATTAGTTATTCGGCTATTTACATTCTCGCAAACACTATTTACAACACTACTAATTTAGATATTTACAATTTCATTCGCACTTTCTTTTACACTACTGATTTGGTTACACAGCCCCTAAATTAACGCTCGCAGTCCTTCCAGATCAGCTGAATATTTCCTAGTTAGCATTCACTGCTATATTTGAACAAAACTGTCCTAATTTCGTTGCATATTGTTTCAATTAACTATTATTTTTATCTCACTAATTACCCATTGTCTAAGTTAATTTACAAATAGATTAATAAATAAGGCCAACTTGGAAAAAAATTCCAAAAGTTTTGATTTTTTTTTTTTTAGGGGTTTCCTTTTGATGTGAGAAATCATATATCAAAAGTCCCCGAGGGTGGGGGGTGAGCTCTAGGAGGAAGGGGGGTGTTTTTCGGCTTTGTTTTCGACCTTTTTTCAGTTTTTCGCTTATAACTCGAAATATAAGCGTTTTAGCGACTTGGTTATCCAGTACAAAATTGAATTGGATAAAATGTCCTACAATTTTTACTAATAACATTTTTCTCTACGATCAAGCGTTCCGCCGCTAGAACACATTAAAAATGAATAAGATTTGCAAAATCTGCAAAAAATGCCCTTTAAAGCTATTTTCATCTTGGATTCTTCCTTATCATGATTTTAGATGACATCCAAATACTCATTTTATGTTCTCATATGTATCATGACATGTTTGCTGAACGTCAGTGATGCTCGTGTGGTGACTCGATCATGTACATTGTCGGAACGTAGTCACGATGTCATAATGGAATTATAGGCTGACCAAGTAGACAGTTTTTACAATTCAGAATGAGTTTAACTTGATGCAAGTAATTTCTAATTAATAATTAAAACGTAAATGCAATGAATTAATTAATGATAAAGTTATTTGTTAGCACATACATTATCAGTGGAAATGGGCAAAATAAGTTAAAAGCAAGATAACTAATTAAATGTAAGTCAGCTAGTTGAGTTGAAAAAATCGTTTGGTTTTCAGTGCGTTCCCCAAATAATAGGGGGAGGCTCAAGAGGGAACCCTGAGCCGGACCTCAAACGGGACCCTTTTTTGTTCCTTTATGTTCGAAGCCAGTGACCTCACCTTATCTCTCTTCCCCTTGGTCTCCTCCACACCTCCTCAGCACACAAACGCCCCGTCGATGTTTTTCAGTCAGCCAGTACCTCTCTGAACGTTGTCTCGTTCCCGTGTGCTTTTTTCAGTGTTAAACCAATCGCGTCATGCTGTGTGAGCTGAAATTGTGTCTGTGCTTATCATCGCCTTATAACGGCTGATAGGTGTTTATTATGTGATGAACCTGTCGAAAATGATCAGAGTGTGGTGCGTGAGAAAGGGATGTAAGGACTATTGGCTGCTAGTATCGCAAGAAATGATGGGAAGAGTCGGATTTTTAAGGAGAAAGAAGTGGAGTAATTCACAGCGACTGTCGAAGGCGTTACACAAGACCTCAATCTATTTCTACTGATGTAAGAAGCGTTGAAGAAGCTGAAAGTGGCCCACCAGGGAGCCGTCGTCGATCCAGCGTTCCTCCATTTGACTTCAAGGTGAAGTGTTTGTTCTGCTGTAGAGCAATTTATGAAGAGTTTTATCGGAAAGAAAGGAAGAAACGGGAGATTGTTTATGAAGTACGCAGTTTGGAGATGAAGGCTAGAATATTAAAAGGAGCAAACGAAAGGAATGACGAATGGGGAGAACAAGTAGAACGAAGAATTGCAACTGTCAGCGATTTGGTTTCAGTTGAAGCTGTTTACCATCACCAATGCTACGTCACTTTTCTCACAACAAAGAAGACGAGCCAAAAAAGAGGACGTCCTTCAGATGACTACGTGTTAGCTGCTATGGAAGATATTTACTCTTTCCTTGATGAGGGAACCGACTGTCAGTATTCGATGGAGGAGGTGATGAACGCAATAACTGGAGAAAAGCCATCAGTTAAAACAGTAAAAGCAAAGCTGAAGGAGAAGTATTAGGAACGTTTAATCATCAGCCGGATTCGTACCCTCAAGACTGTTCTGTGTTTTAAGGATGTTGGTGACAAAATTTTGCATGGAACCTGGTATGATACCTCTATGAGGGGGAAAACGCCAGAAGAAATGTCTTAGAGTAATCAGAGCTGCTGCTGAAATTATCAAGGAAGACATACAGAGCCAATCATATGACACCTGTCAGTACCCTCCAAGTAATGGCTTTCTTGATGGGGTAGAGGGAATCATCCCTCCAACTCTCTCAACTTTCTTCGAATCAGTTCTAACTTCAAGAGCCAGCAACAAAGAGAGAATCAAGAAAAAAGCTGTGTCGTTCTCCCATGCAGTTGTTAGTGCTGTCCCCCACACACTAAAATCAACTTCACCATTAATGAATTCATTTCATTTACTTTCCATTTTATATTGCATTTACGATTTAATTACTAATTAGCAATTACTTGCATCAAGTAAAACTCATCCTGAATTATAAAAACTGTCTACTTTGTCAGCCTATAATTCCATTATGACATCGGGACTCCGTTCCGACAACGTACATGATCGAGTCACCACACGAGCATCACTGACGTTCGGCAAACATGTCATGATACATATGAGAACATAACATGAGCATTTGGATGTAATCTAAAGTCATGATAAGGAAGAATTCAAGGTGAAAATAGCTTTAAAGGGCATTTTTTTTGCAGATTTTGCAAATATTGCACTTTTTTTTTAACGCGCCCTAGAGGCGGAACGCTTGATTGTAGAGAAAAATGTTATTTGTAAAAATTGTAGGACATTGATGTCTACTTCAATTTTTTACTTGGTGACCAAGTCACTAAAACACTTACTATTCGAGTTATAAGCGACAAACTGAAACAAAGCCAAAAAACCTCCCCCCCTCCTCGAGCTCACCCCCCACCCTCGGGGACTTTTGATATATGATCCCCCACATCAAAATGAAGCCCCTAAAAAAAATCAAAACTTTTGGAATTTTTTCCATAGCTATGTCTAATTTGACTGGGCTATATTAACACTTATTATTCCTATCAGTGAGCACAATATTGAATTACAATCTCTACTGTACAGATTGTTGCAAAATTGCATGTCAATAGTTCGGGGAAACATTCCTCACATCTGGGGGAAGTTAAAACATATAATATTGCTGAATAATAAATGGGAGCAAGCTGGTCCTTTCCTCTCATCAACAAGTCATCGAGGTCTTTAAGGCATATGAAGGAAATACTAAACGTTAGGTTTTGCAGTGGAAATAACACTAATTCATCACATTTAACGTAACGTTTTATTGCACATTGATACATAAATATTTAGTTCACTTTACAGCAATGTTAATAATTTTGTGTTCGGAATTCTACATTAAATTGTTAAATTCCTTATTTGTAAATAATTAATTGCAAATATTAAATAATACAGACTTATATTACAGTAAACATGTTTATTTACTATAATTTAAATGAATGCCAATTCCATTATTACAGTAATTTATTTGTTAACAATAAATGATATACATGCAACATAAATATTACGCACACTTTACGAGTTTTAATTTATAAACTCACCAAAGTTTCCAGTTACTATGAAAACTAAACAATTAGTTTTGCGCTCATGGCAACAATTGCAAATGTCTCTCAGAGGCTGCGTAACTGGTATCACGTAGCAAAGAAATCGAAACAGCGCCAAATTTCGTTCAACTTTCTGAATTGAAATGCTATTTCATTGATATTTATGGAATATGTCACTTGCTGTACATCAGCAACTAAGAAAATATTATCACAATCATTAATAAATTCCAACAACAAAATAATAACAGTTGGCCAGAAATGAACGAGTGGTTTAATTCTGCCAATTAATTCTAATTAAAAAATATTACAATCTAGTGCAACATAATACAACTCTGCTACATGAACAATGCATTTTAAAAGTATAATTTAGCCTATGCACTATCTTAAAAGAATATACATGTAACTAACATTTTCCATTATGAAAACTATATACGTGTGTTGACATGTAACGCATATTGGAAGTAGAAATCTCGCTGACACCCCCCACGATTTTATCCTCCCCGCGAGTGCCTACAAGTTGACATGCGTTGCGGGGTACATGGACAGCCAGGACAGGTCAACACAGAGGACGGAGACTCAGTTACACATGTCAAGGTTGTGCTGAGTAAGAGCTGGCATATCACCGAAGCACCCGGAAGGCGCTACGTAAATACGTAGGAAAGCGGGCGAAAATGCAGAGCCAAGCTAGAGTGGCGTCAACATACACCTCTAGTTACACAAGAGAAAACGGCTGACAAGCTTGGAAGTGGTGCCACGAGCACTACCCCTCCCCCCATTTTTCCCAAACCACAGGGAAACTGGTGGGACACGCGCTGCGGAAGGAGAGCTGACAGAGTAAGTTTTATGGTGCAGGTCACCCCTCCTTCCACCTTCAAGAACCATAGTGTGTGTATGAAGTTCTTTGTACTGCGCCCTCCTCCCACCTCCCTCCCCAGCAAGGGAGACACGTGTAAGAACATAGGGAGGGAGTCAAGAGAGGATATAAGCGAATTTACGAGAGAAGAGGGTTTCAGTTTTTTATCACCGCGCTGAGAGAGTCAGTTGCGTCGGGAATCGCGAGAGGACGTCAGAACGAGAGGAGAGCGCCGAGGAGCGAACTCAGAGCAGCAGTCGAGGGGAGGCGGCACCAAATGCGGNAATCGCGAGAGGACGTCAGAACGAGAGGAGAGCATCGAGGAGCGAACTCAGAGCAGCAGTCGAGGGGAGACGGCACCAAATGCGGGCCTTTCCAAGGCCGCCCACATCGCCGGACCTCATCCAGCCGACACATACCAAGCACTACAAGCAGAGCTAAGTATCAAGTCGTCGGCCAAAGAAGGCGCCTCCTCCCCCACGACGTCGCCCACAGTTAATCCGAGTTAGTTAAATAGAGCACCACACCTCGGAAGTGTTTCAAGTGTTTCTGTATATTTAAACTCGAGACAATATAACCAACCAGTAAAGTGAAACACCGAAAGACTGCATTGTTGATATACCCTCAATCTTCAAGGCACCTTATTATAGTCTGTGCCATCTAATATTAACTGGGGACCCAAGGACCCACAGGTAGGGAATAGCGTCAGTGTTGATACAAACATTACAATCATTATCATAAGCTGTCCATATAAATGGCATGACTTTAATATCGTGTGTCGGCGTTTTAATTTAAAAATTGAAAATACAATCACAGCATACAACTATTTAAACGTTAGAATCCCAGGGGAAAGTCAACTGGCAGAAGAAGACAATGAGAGAATTTAAAAAACGACGTAAGGGTGGTGGTATGAAGGGAATCTTTTAATCTTTCATTATTTGCATGAAGCAAGGAAGACCATTATTAAGTTGTCACTTATCTTAAAGTTTATGCTCGTGTCACTACAAGCATTCTCAAACCCCAAATATTCAGCTGGGGAAGCTGGAAATGAACACTTACCTGCTACCATTCAATATATGTAATACAATGCAATAAACGAAACAATAAGATAATGTCTAAGCGTTTTTGAGATGGTTTTTGGATCTGTAATTACTCCCATACAACGTAGTGCCATCGTGCGGTGATCTAAGTATAACTTACACTGGTCATTGTTCTTTATCTTCCACTCCTCACCATTAGTAAAACTTAGGGTGGGTTTACAATTGAAAAATTATTCACTAAGTTAAGAATTATAACATGTACAGAAGAACATATGTTGTGTTCTTCGATATAGTAAGATGTGTGCGATGTCTGGGCTATCCCTAATAGTTAAAAGGAAAACAAATAAAAAAGTTCTGTGGAAGTGACCAATTATATCATGTCCAAAGGTAATATTGAAGGGAAACTGCTATTGAAAGGGCAATAATTATGATTATTATTCGATAATTTAATTTATAATAAGAAAAGTGTTTTGATAGAAAACATTAACCCTGAAAAATATTGTGACTACTTGCTGGTTATGTCACGTGAGATTTAGTTGTAAACGAAATTGTAAAATGGCACGTTTATCGCAAGCGTTCATTAACTGGAAGTAAAAATTATCGCGGGAACTGTGAATCACAAACACAAGACGGGATTCCATGAGCGCAATCGGCTGTTACTTAAAATTCTAAGATGTATATATTTAAATTTTAAACCCACTGTTGCTGGCACATATCCTTATCTTTATTATGTAAAGAGGAGGAGGGATGACACTAGCGTTAAGTAACTTCGTTGTCTCTTGTCGGACTAGTTGACCAACTATAAAACGTGGATAAATTCTCCAAAGATTTCGTTACTTCCTTATTGTTCTTTTTATTCAAGTTGCATATAGCAAGAGGATAGGATTCATAACTCAATTATAGCTTAAACGTGAGTCAATCGGAACCATACATTTTAGATTACTTTGCATAAAGTATATATTTTATTACAACACTGACAGAAAATACCAAACGATGTAGTAACCGAAACGTTATAATAATGTAACAGATTTTTAAGATAATCAACTATCTTTTCTTTATAATTTTTTTAAGTAAAATATTTAGTATAAAATACGTTGGTGTAGCTGTAGTTAGTAATTTCTGTTTGTTAAAATTATAAGCATTACTCGCGACCTCTAAATACATATTTTCAAGTTAACCACGACCACCAAGCAGATAACTTATTCGTTAGCAAGTGAATAGACATGCCAATATCTTTTTACCAGACAATATGGTTTTCGTATATTATACCAATAAGTCCCAAACAAAGCGAATGCAACAAAATATACTAAATTATTATACTGTCAGTCAAATGTTAATTGAAAACAAAATGATGCTATGTTTGAAGTTCCTTACGTGACCGAGACATAATATTAAATTTACGAGTATAGAAATATTTTAAATATTTTAAAAAGTTTTATGTGATACATTTTTATTACTTTCGCCAAAATTAAGCGAAGACGTCGTGTTCTACAGCTGCATCAGCGAATTTCTGCTGAACTCTCACAAAACAGCAATATCAGAAAAGTGTCAAATTAATGTTATACTTCTATTTAATCCCAGTGAAGGATCACCTAACAAAACTGAATGGTGAATGATTTAATCAAGTACCCAATTCTGCCAAAACCCTGAGCAGAACTTAGCTGTAAAATCGAGAATAGATTTACCCAATCAAGGTGTTTAGTTTAGTAAATCACTAAATGCTGAAAATTCTATTACTTGGTAGTTACCGTCAAAAGAATGCGTGAAATTAATTTTAAATCAGTGCTTAGAGTAGAATAATTATCTGTAAATCAACGTTGGTTATCGTTTATTCCCTGATTTGAAGCAATTGTGCCAAGCTTTCACTGATTTACAATGAATTAATTTTCAACGATTCGCAGTCAATTTGCACTGATTTGCAGTCAAATATCACTGATTTCAGGGAAATTTTCACCTATTTAATATTAAAAATTGGAACAGTTTTTCTGCTGAATTTTCTGTATTAGCCAGTACAACCCTACGTATGGTAGTGTTTCTACAAGTTAGTAAGGAATATTGTACTGTGTCATACAAACTCAATATGGTCTTGGAAATTTAACAAAGAGTTTTCTATGCATGACACTGTGATTTAAAAAAAATTAACTTCTTGATTTTAATGTACCGCTCTCTTGGGCAAAATAACCATCGAACAGTTACAGTACCAGCTACATCGTCAACGACGAATACATACTTCTGAACTGATTTGGCTATCTGGATTAATTTAGCTGATATACAAAGAGTCTGATAAAATTGGTGGAACGAGAAACTCGCACCCACTAAAACTTTTTCTATCCTACAAGCCTACTAGCATTACACACCACAAATTTTTCGTATTAACTAAAGTTTTGAATATCCTGCCTTACCCAAGTTTCTGCCCACGGAACGATCCACTGATTTCCTTCACGACTTTTGGCTACGAATATCACAACTCTTATCTATATACAGTCTGTATCACGAAAATGCACAACACATAATTACGACATTATGAAACATGATCTCAAAAAATGATTTCATATTCTTCAGTTTTCCTTTGTCTGCTTATGCATGTAACTTAATACTAAATATTTTAAAGTCCACAGAGACAAGGATATTTACAAAAAAAATGTTTTGTGTTTTCCTGACGAATGGCGAGAAAAGAACCCATGGATTAAAATAAAACTAACGAAAAATGCTATAACTCACTAAAGGAAGAAACTGGCTTCACCATGGATCGAAATTTTTCTGAGACACAATAAAAACGGGTAAAAGAAAACCACAAGTAACATTTTTCCGAAGTGGAGCATGGGCACATCACTACAAGACTAAGAGAGGCCATGATCAATGAGCTGGCCGCCAAGAACCAGGAGTGGAAGCATGGATCCACAGGTTTCCTCCATTTCCATGTAAGAACAACACTTGTTCAGCGCCATATCAGTCGTATCCAACACGCTATGGGTATCCCAAGGCATCAATGAGCGTCGCTGTCTTGAGGTACAGTGCTGGCCTCACGCCAGCAACACTGTGAACCGGGGATAATTCGTACCTGCTTGGGATAACTTTTAACAACTCAAAATTTCAGTTACGGTGCAATTTGGCAAAGGAACGGCGAACTGTAGCTGTGCGCTTTAAATAATGAAAATTATCTGCCCAGGAATTGTTTACTTTTCCTTCAACAAATGATGCCAAAAAAAACACTTTGAATTGTTCAAAGTTACCCCAGGAGGTACAAAGTAAACACGTTTACGGTTCTCTGCTAATCGAGTCACGTGACGAGCAGCCGCATTGAGGGTGCCGAAGCCAGCAGGATCAGCAGCAGCAGAGTGAAGCCGCCACTGTGATGAGACGGCGAGGAGCTGCTTTGGCTAGGGGAGTCACCCGAGTTACAGCCGTCCGTGTCGCACATGAAGCAGTCCCAGTAGACCTTCGTGCCGTGGCGGCCGTGCAGATTCTCGTACTTGCGGATCGTGCTGTTGTGCAGGATCTGGCAGCGCAGCGGGTCCGGCGGCATGCAGGCCCGGAAGTCCACCTTCTTGTGACCCGAGCTCCACACCGCTGCAACATGCCACACACACTTGGACTTTAGTCTGGAGAGGACCCAATTTTAACCTGTCGCACACAGGACTACATCAACTGTGCTTACTCGCCAAGATGTCCTTCCCGTTATCGAAATCCTTCACACTTCTTACCAAAAAACTACGTAGTAGACACTTACTAAAAGGGCATACAATTTCGGAAACATTATGAATGATGGAACATTTGCATACAAAAATCTATAACAAACCAATGACTGACACGTAGATACAAAGCTAAAGATCAAGATGTCTGCGCTATGCAAAACCATTTATTATAACCTAAATGTCTTATTTCTCTCTTTTGCCGTTCCTGCCATATACCGCACTTCGTCCGTTTTCTCATTCCCCTTTACTGCCTCATTTACTGGACAAGG
>NQII01006582.1:1880-79075 GCA_002778355.1 Clitarchus hookeri
GAAAAATTCCCGCCCGACAGTGCCTGGTATTCTACTGGGTATTCCAGAACTGTTAAGAAAGTGACTAACCAAGTCAGGCAACCGTAATTTTCCCGGACAATAATAGTTTTTCAATTTCTGCATAATGTTCTACGGACGATGTGCTCCCCTCAAAATGCCACACAAAAACTAATTATTTATTCCTGTACGCATTTTCTAGAATATTGGGAAGTCCACTTTTGAAATGTTATGCTAATTTTTACGACACTGATCAATGCAACACACGTTTTGTTGAATCATTCTTTAAACAGAAGTTATTTTGTAATTTTTCATGCACGTATAACCAATACCAAGATACTATTAGGAGTAAACGTAACATGATGCAAGGGTTTACTATCGGGTGTCTCCTGTTCATGACGTCAATGGCGATGGGTGTCGGACACAATGTCTCGCTGGTAACGGCCTCGGTTACCACAATGTCTCAACACACCCGACCTTGCGCGTCATTCCAGGGGAAATAGCTTGCACTCAAAGTCGTAGTCATTGGGCAGCATGGCGCCACCGTGAGTCGACGGTTATGTAAACAGTGTGTTTCAACTCTCTGCTTCAGAGGATAAGCAGGGGTGTCCACTATCCCCAGACTCTACGATGCAAACAACTTCATCCCTCCCCCTTCACAAGCACACATACAGGAAACTCGCCTTTCCCCTCTTATTCTAGACACACACAGCAGAAACTAGTGACATTATCTTACTAATAAGTAAAAAGAATTGGGAAGCTAACTAAAAATATTGAATAAAAAATTTCAAACAATGTTAGTCTAACAATTAAATAATAAATAAAATAAATTTATATCTTATAAAAAGAAAAATCTTGTTTTTAAAGTTTGGTTATGAAATATTTGGTTTTTGTCTAAATAATTGCTAACACCACTTATTTAAAATCAAAACACAAACTATGCCGAACAGTAATCAAGAGACAAGTGATGAAAGAACCTTTTAACATTATCAGATTACTTGATCAAGCGAAGTCCAAGAAAAATAGGGTAGTCATTATGTACCTAAGTTCTAATAGCTGAACCTATTAATAAACTTACCTCCACTATTTTCCGTCTGATCTATACTCTTTGCAAAATTTTTATTATGGGGCGTAGGCTTCGAGCTGTCACCATAAATGTATTTAAGTATTAAAATATTAACCTTATATGAAAATCATTTTTAGTAAGCATATATCTTTACCACGCCTGCACATTTTTCGAGTCCTTAACTACTTCAGTCGTCCTTTATTGTTAGAATTTTAAAAAGTTTACGTTTCTTGGGCATGACATTAACTACCGAATATGACCAAGTATAGTCTTTTCGGAGTATCTTAAAACTTTTTGTATCTAACCTTTCAAAAATCACCTCATATATAACGTGTCTGGTTATGTCCTCAATATGACTTGTATAACAAGCGTTTACAATTCTTTTAAAATAACACTATTTAATTTTTTGTTAAATTGAACTTAACTTACATTTTATCAATACACTAGCTGACCCGGCGGACTTCGTACCGCCTAACAGTCCAAGTATGTCGTGTTAACTTTTAGTTTAGCTTTATTTAGGATTTTATTAACGTAAAATAAAATTAATACTCAAAATTTATTAAGTTGAATAGTTTATTAGGATAATATATATATAAAGAAAATAAAAAATCAATAAAAGTACAAAAACCAAGTATTTCAATGGCGTGTCAGCTGTATTTTGCTGCATGGGTTGTACTCGCCTTAATTTTCTTCAGTGAAGCACCTTGTGATATACGACATTTTTCGTTTTGCTATCAGGCGCAAGAACAAATAAAGCCGATGGTTTGCCGACGCGTGAACATGCCACGTATAATTTACCATGAAAAAAACATGCATTTTCTAGATTCAGACCACAAACACTCAAGGATTGGCCTTGAGATTTGTTAATCGTCATGGCGAATGCAAGACGAATCGGAAATTGAAGCCGTTTAAACTCAAAGGTCATATCGGTTGGGATCATAGGAGTCCTCGGAATGAGAACTTCCTCATCTTTGAATTTTCCTTTGAGAATCGTCACGAGAATAACATTGGTCATCAGTTTTCTTATCACCATACGCGTTCTATTGCATAGTTTTGGTTGGTTTAGATTTCGAAGCATTATTACTACCGAGCCAACCTTCAGTTGTAAATTGTGCGCTGGTAAGCCAGGCACATCCAAGGAGTTTAAAACTTCAGTTGGATAGTTGGTGGCTTCGTCTTCGTTTATTACACAGTCAATAGATTTAAATGAATGCAGATTACCAACGATTTGATTCTGAATTACTATATTTAAGTCATCCACATCTTTGTTCTTAGCCGCCAAAATTGCTCTCTCACTCAACCATTTGTTATTTTTGTGATTAGCAATGATGTTCGGGAACACTTTCTTGATGAGCTCGTCTTTCGATGAGATGAAATTGCAAAAATTCGGAGGAAATGAAATCAATCCGCTCGATTCGTCGACAGGAACACGGCCATTACCGATAGTCAGCAATTGCTTGGAGAAATCTCCAGCAGATGGATCGTTCAGCAATGCAACTCTCATGTTTGCTGCCAGCTGAAGTTTCTTCACATAGCGCCACAGATTTGATGATTTGAGGCAAGCGTTTATTTCATCGGCAGCAGTCGATCTTGGAATGACTGGCAGTGTTTGGCGGAAGTCGCCAGACAGTAAAATCATTGCGCCTCCAAAACATCTCGAGTCATTGCGCAGATCTTTCAATGTTCGGTCAAGTGCTTCTAATGCGCGTTTGTGCGCCATTGTGCATTCGTCCCAGATGATGATTTTAGATGCTACTAAAACCTTGGCCATTGCGGAGCGTTTCGCAATGTTACATGTCGGTTGTTCAGTAGTTTGAAGGTTTAACGGCAGTTTAAACGCTGAATGAGCCGTACGGCATCCTTCTAACAATGTGGCCGCTATTCCAGAAGAAGCAACTGCTACCGCAATGTCGGATCTCGCTCGAACAGTGGCCAAAATCAATGACATGAGGAATGTCTTCCCAGTTCCACCGGGGGCATCCAGGAAAAATAAGCCACCATTTCCCTCATCAATTGCCTTGATTAATGTATCATACACTTCCTTCTGTTGGGGGTTCAACAGGGGCACATTCGTTTGAACTGATTGGTCTAATTCATGTCGATCATATTCACGTTCTCGTTCTAATTCTCGATTAAATGCGTCATTCATTCCTCGATCTGGCGCTGGCATTCCTAACCTGACTAACAAACTGCCGCACATGAGGTAACACATGTCTTCGATCAAGAGCAAAGCCTGGTTATGCATCTCATCATTCACCTCAAGATCGGGATTTCTTGAACTGACACGAATTCTATGTAAAATGTCTTCTGACATGTCATCTTTGTATTTGTTCCACAGGTCACGTGGATTCGATGGGAAGCATGTCGAAATGATGATAGCAAATAATGTGCGTATCTGACTTGGAGTTGCAGAAATAATTGCTTCAGCGATTGTCGTGTCCCAATGAGTATCGTTTTCAAGCAAATTGAGCTCTTGACATGCAGCACGAAATGTTGGGCACACTATACCATTAACAGTTCGTAGTGATTCAAATGATGTTGGCCCACGAACATTCACCAGCAACAACCGCAAATAGAAGCATTCATCATTCTTCGGATGAACTGTGTAAATACGACCAAGAGCATCAGTAGAACGCACATCCGGATGACCAGGAACCGCATCGCCTTGCTTCCGACGTTGAAATTTCTTCGATGAAGCGTTCCAAGTGTAATAATGTGGCATCTCCGAGTCCAGCCGTTCTCGAGTTATAAATGGTGTAACTAACCCGACTTTGTTTTATATATATATATATATATATATATAGATGTTTTTTCATGTTAGCATTCCTTATTTATTTTAGAGGCAATACTTGAACTTCAGTTAATGTCATGTCAAAAATGTCATCCATATAAAATGTATGAGAAAATTAATTTACGTTATAATTATTTTTTCCGTGAACTTTTACGATGTTTAAATAGCCTATATGTTATTCCGGGCGCAGACAAATCCAAAAAATCTAAAATCATTGAAATCGGTCCAGCCGTTCTCGAGTTATAAATGGTGTAACTAACCCGACTTTGTTTTATATAGATATATATAGATGTTTTTTCATGTTAGCATTCCTTATTTATTTTAGAGGCAATACTTGAACTTCAGTTAATGTCATGTCAAAAATGTCATCCATATAAAATGTATGAGAAAATTAATTTACGTTATAATTATTTTTTCCGAGAACTTTTACGATGTTTAAATAGCATATATGTTATTCCGGGCGCAGACAAATCCAAAAAATCTAAAATCATTGAAATCGGTCCAGCCGTTCTCGAGTTATAAACGGTGTAACTAACCCGACTTTGTTTTATATATATAGATAATATAATTTAATTCACTATTCATATGAATAAAAGCAGAGAGAAACAAAGTGTGTTGGAAATGCCAAGTAAGAAAGAGTTCTCACGTAAATATTACTAATTTTAACGCGCAATAATGCTGCGCGTTGTCCTTTTGGTATAATTTTATCGACTTTGTTAATATTTGTTTGCATGAGGCGGAAGAATATGTAGAAGTAACCATTAATAATATTTTTTTTCATGAGGTTTGAGCTCCCGTTTTTCTGATAGTATGAATTTAGAATTCACCTGAGATCCGAATCTCATACTGCAACAATGAATGTTTCTCGAATTCCTCAGTTAGCAAAAATAACTGTTTTTCTTTTTAAAAAATGTTAATTTCTTGGGAGAAAGAGAGTGGTTTAGGGTAGTGGAGGTGAGGCTTTGTCTGAAAACATGTTAGCCAACAAGCTGAAAATTATCCGTTTACTCAAAACAGGTATGAAAGTGGAGAAAACATAAACAAAAAAATAATCCTAATTCAAAGCATACGTTTCCGGTTACGAAGTTGAAAACTTCTCTGCCATTTCCTGTCCACATCTCGTCCAATAAGTAATAGGAGTATTTGAAAATATATTATTATCTACCACTCTTATTTAAAAAATAATAAATTTGGTCTTGCGAATCACAGTTCAACTTTATTTATCATATACCTTGCTCTTTTTATTCTAAATAACAATTTATTTTATTGCTGTATATAGTAATTATTATTATTATATATGTGTAAGGGTGCTGGAGTAGTAATTTTTGCTCGGCCTCTTTGTTTCTACATTTTATATTGGTGTCACACTTACACAACTAGATCTTTCGGAACTTCTATTTGCAGCTAGTTCGTGGTTTTTTCCCAACGAAGTTTCTATCCTGCTACATGAGGAGTCAGCCTCAACAGAAGTCAATCTTGAGATGATCGATCGTTTGCAAAACAAAGGAAATTTCTCACACATTAAAGAGTTATATTTAATCATCAATGAACTGAAGGGCATGCATTATATAAAATTAAACTATTCGGAACTGTCCATGAACTGTTAACATCCGATAAATGAAAAATCTAGCATACAATAAAATATTAATTTATTTGTTACATAATCAGAATTCATATTACTTGAACATTTCTGTATTAAATTTATGAATATGTTCTTGATTGAGCATTATATACAATCGAAAGTTACATTTGTTTTCGGCAAATTCTTGTGAAGAATTGCAAAAGGAGCATTATGGTTAAATCAAAGTATCATGTCTGTCCAGAGCCTTTAAAATTCGACTGAGTTCTTTTTCAGTTAATTCTCTGCAGTTATTTTTCGAGGTTTGATATTGAGGTTTAATTTTTAGCGTTCTTTTTGAGGTTTCAATTTGAGGTTTATTTTTGTGATTTTTTTGAGGTTCCTTTTAGAGGTTTCATTTTAGGTTTCTTTTTGAGGTTTCATTTTGCGGTGTGTTCTTTGTTCTTGGTGGTCAAGTTTGTGTGTGGTCTTGGAGGTTGATGTTGATCATTTGGCCTGGTATGCTACTATGGTAGTTTTTTAAGTTCGATTAGTACGGTTGGCTGATATTATAGGTATGGTCGTGTTGTATGGCTTTATGGTATAGTTGGTTGTATGGACATTCTGAATGGCTGGTATGGTCTTCTGGTTTGGTCTGTTTGTAATTTTTTTGTATTACTGTAAAACTGCGATTTTGGCCATGGCAACTATGGTTAACATGATAGCTGATGGAGCATTTTCACTGAACTGAATTAAAAATGGTCAGCTAGGTTTACTATAAAGTAACAGTAAATTGATTGGCAGCATGTAAAACAAAATATAGTTATAATAGCACTTATCTCCTAATGCATTATATCAGTGTCTGAAATGTTACTTGCAGCCTAAGTTAAGTGCCTCTGTTACCAGTGGTTTGAATTTGGTGTATAACTGTGGTTATAAAATTGCCTAGATCATAGTGTGCTGTATCGGACTTATTGGGCTTGTACATTCCAACTCTAATCAGTTTAGACCTAATTGTTTGTAAATTACAACCAACTATACCTATAAAAGGCCGCATGGCGTACATACACTCTCGGGGATGAAATTATGCCTTTGCACTGAATTTCAAGTGCCTTGGCCTAATGGTTCGAAAATTATATACATCTATTCATACTAACCTAAAAATAGTAAATTATAATCACCTATACCTATAAAATATCTTAGAAAATGGAGTCTCATTCTAGCAACACAACTTCAGATAATGTGGTCGTAACTATGTAAATTGGCTTGGCTGCAGAAACTCTGCGTATTAATTTTTAAATAATTTATATGCCTATACAGTTTAATTTGGCATCGGCTATAGGCACATATTCGTTGATTCAGACATGGCATTCAAATCCGTCTGAAAAATACAAAAAATGTGTGCTTAAATCGTTTTTTAATTAATAAATACGATGAATTAAAAAAAAATCATAATTTACTACACTGTTTTTATTTATTATCATAGCATAGTATGCAGAAAAGTTCTTAAAATTATTCGTGATTTTCGACATACTCTGATATGTTGTTAAAGTATAAGCATTTATAAAATATTACATATAAAATAAAATTTTAATACATAAAAATTAAGCATTGATATGTAAAAAAGTAATTATCAAGGCGAACACTTAGCAACCACTTTTAAAGCTTGGATATGATATTCTGTTTGCAGGTGTGCGATCTATGGCCAAAGAAATGTGTGTTCTATCCCACCTCATTCCAAGAATTATTTTATATTCTCTGTTCAATATTGTCATGTCTATGTAAAAATTTACATCCTAACAAAGTTATAATTCGACTTTGCTTTTATGAATACTTCTCTGATATGTAATGTAATACTGTGTACTTATTTCATTAAATATTTGCAAACATGATATGAAATTAATTTATGAGGGATGAGGGACATCTCCTCTATTTTTTTTACTAACTTCTGGCACATGCACAAAATTTAGTCATCAAGTTAAGTTTCTCGGTCACAAGGGGTGATGGAATGCTTAAGGGGGGTGGGGGGAGTGGTTAGTGGTTGCGTGGGGGGTGGTAGAAATGAGAGGTTTGAGAACGATTTACTCTACATGACTGATGGGAAGCTCGCTAGACACGGGTGTGGTGGGGTTGGGTTTAACCAATCCTTTTCCCGGAAAACAGGGCGCGGGCAGCAGTTGGTTGCTTGTTGCCTGAGCAGTGTAAAGTCATGTGCGTAAACATTAAACCTATTTTAACCTACTTTTCGAAGGAAAGAAAGGCTTATGAGATCACTTTCATGTATGTGTGTCTGTGTGTATGTGTGTTGTATGTACGTTTGACTTTGTGAGTCTGTGCGTGTGTGTACCCCCACGCCCCCTTTAATTTTTGAACGCTTCAACCGAATTACACCAAATTTGGTACACATTTAATACTTAGTAAGGACACCTGACTTTAATAGTTTTTGACCACGCCGGGCACTTACTTTCAAAATGGTGGTAATTTTAATACTGTAGGTTAAATATAACTCGGGAATCATTCAAACAGTTAAAAATCAATTTTGTATGCTGGCAGAGCATAGTGTAAGCATTAAATTTTGAGGTGCATATTGTTGGTCGGCCATTTTGTACGATAGCACTTGTTGAAAAGATAAATATTTTACATTATATCTCGAAAACTATTCAACCGATTATCACCCAATTAGGCATGTACGTAATACTATGGTAGGCTATGTAAACGTAAGTGATTAAGCTTGATTAGTTACTTATTTTAAAAATGAAGAGAATACAAAAGTTTAAGTTTATATGGTACTAGCTGTGCCCGCAGCTCCCGCTCGCGTGGACTACAGAATTATTGTTAGTGTTGAGTTTTATAATATGTATAGTTATATGCCTTACCACTAAACCAATTTAAACTAAATTTCGTATACTGAAAGTGTCTATTGCGAGCATTATATATACAAACAAATAATCACTTTTGTCTGCCACTTTGGAAGATAGCACCTTGCGAATAAAATAAAGTTTCCTTGTCATATCTCGGGAAAGAATTGACCAATTCCTATCAAATTTGGCAAACAGGTAGTACTGACGCAGATTACTTCAAATAGTTAATTTTAAGCATGTGAGATATTTATTTTCAAAATAGCGGCTATATAGCCATTTTTAGTTTATAATGCTTTATTGTCGAAACCATGAAATCAACTTCAACTAAACTTTGTTATCTTAGGAGTAGATATTACAACTGTCAACTGTATGTACATAGAACATGTTTTTTTCACAATTTTGTAAGATAGCACCATGCGAGTAAATAAAGTTATTTTGTCATATCTCGGGAAACAATTTATACATTCCTTCAAAATTTGCAAATAAATAGTATTGCAGCAGGTGGTGTGAACTGGTATGTGTTATGCAGATCAGGCACTTATTTTAAAAATGGTGGCTATAAAAATATTTTAGCTCAGTATATTTTATTAACGAAACGAATTCCAACTTAATTTTGTATACTCGCAGTACCTATTACAACTATCAAATTTGTCAACGCAAAGCCTCATATCTCTGCCATTTTGTCAGATAACCATACAAAAAAAAAAAATTATGATTTTATCTCGTATCTCGGGAAAAAATCAACCCATTGTTACAAAATTTGGTGAAGATGTAGTGTGGTAAGCTATAATAAAATGTTTATTTTTTAAGTAGGACTCATTTATTTTCAAAATTGCAGCTATTAAAATAATTTTAGTTTTGTAGGCGATATTTGCGAAACTATTTAATATATGTTAACATAACTTTGTATATTGGTAGTATACAATCATCGAAATTGCCACTATATTACTTTGTCCTACATTTATTTAGATCGCCACATGAAAATTATGGATTTTTAATGCCATATCTCGAGGACCAATCAACCGATTCCCACCAAATATTACACTGGAACATTTAAAACAAATTTGTACCAATTCGTGCCCACTATAAATCATACAGAAGTACATGTACACTTTCATGATTTAAATGGGTTAGACAACGACGTTCAAAATGGCATCTTCATAAATTATTTAGGTTAGTTGGACCAAAATTTGTATGTATACAGTGAACTTTACAAGGATCGTATGTAGTATCTCCTTTTCTGGCAATTTTGTACAAAATCATGTAATAAGAAAATAAAGTTTTTTATGTAATATCTTTGGGACCAAACAACCAATTTACATCAAATTCTTCAAACAAGTAGCGCCACGATAGGCCATGCAAACTTACAAGTTTTATGAGGCTTAGTAACTTATTTTCAAAATAAAGGCCCCGTAAAAATTTTTTTAGGCTAGTAAACTCCATCATTCGAAGCATTAGGCTGATTTAATCCGAAGTTGATGCTCCGAATCCGACCTACGTAATGCAGTGGATTGCACGCTAGCTTATAGTACGGGGGTTTCTGGGTTCAACTCCCAGTAAGGCATGTGTGTACTTGTAACTGTCTCACTAATGTTGCATAAGTTTCTGGTTTCATTTCTGAAGTTATTGCTTTCAAATAAAAGTAATGTCCTTCCTACCAACTCGGTTTTTAAGAAATTATTAAAAAATTAATTGCACTTATGTTGAGGAAAGTAGGCTCATTAGTTATATCAGTAACTTATTGTTCAGGTCGAGATGAAACGTGCGGTTGGTTCATGTGACATCTGAATGTAAAGTTTTATATAAGAAAGGACACTTAAAATATTACTTAATAAATAATAATACTACTACTTGTATGGGTAAATGTAATCAACTGTAAATAGTATTCCTTATTTCAGCGATGGCTTCTACCAAAGCTAAAAAGAGGATAGTGATACACAGCGAAGGAGGTGAAATTACAAGTTCTGTAATAAGGAAGTGTGACAACAAAGCGAAGGAAGGCAGCTTAGCTTTTACTTTGAGTCAAACAACACATCGGGCCGCTTTTTACTTAGGCGTAAGCGAAGCAACGGTGAAACGAATAAGAANTGTTTTTACTTTGAGTCAAACAACACATCGGGCCGCTTTTTACTTAGGCGTAAGCGAAGCAACGGTGAAACGAATAAGAAAGTAAAACCGAGTACGAAATTCAACAGATACCAAAAGTTCGTTATCATCACCTGGTAAAAAAACGCTCTGCTTGGCGAAAACACACTAACATGACTGTAGAGGACTTCGACAGATGTTATCAGAAATACTATACATGACTTTTATGTTCGCCAGAATAAAGTTTCAAAATTCCAGAAATAGTTTCCAAAACTAAAAAATATAATAGATTTTCCATGGGGAGCAAGATCATTACATCACTTAATAATAAGTATGGGATTTAAGTGGAGGAAATGCAGATCGAAGAGAAAAATACTCGTTGAAAGAGCAGACGTCGTTCCTTGGCCTAATGAATACCTACGCAAGATAAGACACTACCGCGAAGTTGGTATAGAGATTGTTTGTCTAGTTGAAAGTTTTATTGACCGCAATTTAACATTTTCGAAGTGTTGGCAGCACGACGATGAATTTGGATTTCAAGCAAAAGCGCATGTAGGAGGCTTATTTTGTTGCTCGCAGGTACCAAGAATGGGTTCATTTCTAATGCATTACTTGTTTACAAAGCTGGAACTGTTACTGGAGATAACCATGGCAATAATATTAATTTTGAGAATTAGATAGACGATAATTTACTGCCTAATCTCCCACCAAATTCTGTTGTCGTAATGGACACACTATCATACTATGGAGATTAATAAACCCCCGTCCAAGTATGATGTAAAAATGACATTTTGATGTGGCGGAAAAACTACAGCGTTGAATGCAATGAGAGCATGTGCCAAGTGGATTTGTCCAAGCACGTAGAAGTGCATAAGCCAAAGGACAAAACATACAGAATAAACTGTAAACTCAGCCAGTTTGGTCCCACAGATCCTCAGGCTTTCTCCTTATATGTGTGACCTGAATGCAATTGAACTGGCATGGGGCAAAATCAAGAGGCTAGTTAGAGAGAAGAATGTTACTGTCGACTTGTCATGTACGAAACTTAAGAATCTAACAGAAAATTTAATTTCGTCAGTGACAAAAGAAGATGGGACAGAATTTTGTAGCCACGTGCAGTATGTCGAAGAAGAATTTTGGAAAAAGGATGGAATAATTACAGACGTGATAGACAGTGTTATTGTTAACTTTTGTAGTGACGACAGCGACATTGACACTGAAAGTGACGAGTCATCATGCGATGTAGTGCCGAGTGATAGCACTGAATCGGAGTCGGAACTGTCACGGCCATTTTAAAATTTTAAGATAGGTGTGCAGCGATTTGTTTTAGTTATTTATTTTTAAGGCACATCATTTTGTTTACATACTGGTATAGATGGACAAATGAATAAACCTTAAATTTTTTTTAATGCATTATCCAAGACTCGAACTAGCAGCCCTCCACAAAGTGATTCTGCGTACTTTTGTTTAAGTAACTAGGGTAAGTATAACTGTTGAGTTAATAGATAATATATATTGAGATATATTTCGTAGTTGTAAGTTGAAGCATGTAAAAATTTTTAAGTGTCGAGCATGTGCTCTCGCTGTAGTTTTAGTTATCTCGTTCTTAAAGTAAATAATCATTTTTCGATAAGAAGACGCACACAGTAAATACATTTTCCGGTTTTCTTCTATACAATTCAGTTTTGTGGTGCTGGAAAATGTCACTGTAGTGTATGAGGAGAGTAAATGTTTTCGCTTTGCGCAGTAACACACGCTGCCTTGCCTACCTAGCCTTGTGACGTCACCGCGCCTCTTTCAGACCGCATTCTTTGCTCGGACCTTCCCATCAGTCGCGGACAGTAATCTGAGAGGATACTAGGGAGGGTGAGGAGTAAGTGTTTAAGTGCTCGGGAGTGAGGGGAATGACATAAAGGAGAGTGGAGAGTGTTGTTGAGGGTGGTGTAGGCCATTCTGATCTATTATTGAAAATTAGATTTTACTAATAATTACAAGAACTATTTATGAAGTAGGACGAATTTAAAATTCTTATTAAATATATCGATTTAACACATGTTTAGAAGTTTAGTATAAAATGTGTTATTCAGTTCTGTAGTTCTGTTGATTTTAAAGTTTTCAATAAAAATTTAATAAATCTGACTATAAAACCAATATGACTGCGAATGTACCACCTGATCATGGAAGTTCCTAGAACTGAATTGTTAGAGGCTTCGGGGGCTTCGATTTGCTAAAATGTAGCTTCTTGCTTTCTCCAGATATCTCAAAATGAAAATTGGTAATTTTAAGGGGAAAGAGATAAGTATTGATGGGAAACCACTCCTTTTAGAGAAAAATTAGAAATTATAAGGGGGACATAGAAATTCGTGACGTCTTCCAAGTTATCGGACGGTTTGTTGGCTCCTCTCACCCTAGCCTTTGCCAAGGAATTGGTTATACATATCTACTTTGCTGCAATGTACCATGAAGAAGTGACGATTGGGTCACTGAACTTGGGCGACGGCCAAGTATTCGGTTAAAATGAGCCTTTTAATCTTAAATAAATGTCCCCATGTTTCTCTCAGAATCACTCAAAATAGCCTAGTAGTTCAATGGGGCTAACTGTTTGATCCGCAAATCATAATGTCCAGCTAAAGTCTCCGAGTCAAACCCACCCTTCTTTTGTTCAGGAAAGTGTAAAATGCGCTGAGAAGTTCTCAACTGTGTATACTAGGATTTCTACATTTGCAGCCTGATGTATTGTAAAGTTTCCATACTATGTACAGGTTGTATCCATTACAATTGAGGAAGTTTGCTAAAAATAATTTACAGTGTAACACATTACATTAAAGCCTGCTAACTTACAGACTTCAGGCTAAAGAGTAAGATATTGGTCAGTGATCTATAATGGTGACCTGAGATACTGCCCAAAAGCTTGAACCTGTGTGACCTTGAATTTGACATCGACTGTCTTGTAAAAACTAATAAATACATTATTTTAAAAATTTACGTCTAGAATGTCCTGGGCCCGATGTTTAGTCATCTTTAATCGACATCTAACAAGTTCATTATTTATTCACCTTTGTGCGAATACCACCCACTCACTAGAGTATTGTGCCGTCTGAATTATTTCGACATGACGCTGATGGTGCCATGTTCGATTGACAAGTATTACATATTTGTTCATCTGTTAGTTTCATATTACCTTGCTCTTTCCTATGTCTAACTCATCAGCTGGCAGCGACATATTGCCATGTAGTCATAAATCTTGTTTATCATAATGTGTATGCATGTCAGTCGACTGAGGCACTATATTCATTTGGCTGACTTTGCTAAACTAGCAATATTTAAATATTATATGTTTAAAGCAAAAATAGAATTTTCATTTTAGGTAAACTTTTTAAATTTCTAATGAAATAATTATAATTTAATGGGATGTGTTAAAAGTCACACTTTTCATCACATATATGTTAATACCTAATTTTAAATAAAGAATACAGCAACATGTTTATTTTGACATATTTGATAATATCGTAATTTTGTATTTAAAAACATAACTTTTTCTGTGAGTGAAGCATTACCATAAATTATGAACACCTTAGAATTCAAATTTTTTATTAGGCACATTGTAAAAGTTACATATAACTTCAAAGACTTGTCGATTTAAATTTTTATACTATTACATGGAAACTTATACCAAATAAAATACACTCATATGCCAAAAAATTGATCACCATGAACAAATCGCAAGATTACAACGATGGCTGCCACACATTTTCATCATAGCTCGAAATGTGTCCCATTTTCATTTAGTGCAGTCTGCTTGCGCGGATTTTCCACAAGGGGGTGTACATATCCCTCTACAATCATAGCTTCAAAACATCGAATAAGTTCTTAGTAGCAGTGTGAGCCACAGAGCCATGTTTAGTGAATACGCAGCCTTTGCCCTAGCTGGATGAGTTTGAGCGAGGGCTCATCGTCAGCCTCCGAGAGGCAGGTTGGACATTTTTGCACATTGCTCGCCACTTGAACCATTTTTCCTACACTCTGAGTCTGTGTTAGATGCAGCAGGAAAAGGGAGGTACACACACCCATCGAGAAGGCTTGGGTCGACCCTGGTGGACCACCAGCAGGAAAGAACGTTTCGTCATGCTACAGGCTGTAAGCACTCCATGGGCATCGCTGCGCACCATCCAGGGACATGTCACGGCAGCTGGCAATACTCCTGGGTGCACTAGTACCATATCCAGATGGCTAGCAGAGCAGGATATGTCGTTGCGGCCTCCCTTACGACATACACAATTTATAGCTGAGATTCACCGAGCACATGTGATCTTCTTGCAAGAACAAGCAGCGTGGCAGCTTGCGGATAGGCTATGATGAGGGGTATTCAGCGATGAATCATGGTTCTGTATACATACGGACCACCGCCGAATATGAGTCTGAAGACATCCTGGCCAGCACCATGAAGCACTATTTATTGTAGAGTGGCACACCACCCAAAAAAGAGGTCGTTATGGTGTGGGGAGTCTTTTTTATGTTTTACGCACGCTATTGGTGGTGATTGAAGGAACCCTGATGGCACAACGATATGTCCAAGAAATTCTGCGATCATGTGCGCTCCCCTTGTTTGTGCAGCTAGAAATCTCTTTTTCCAGCAGGATAATGCCCGGCCTCACACAGCATGTGTATCTCTGGCTTGCCTTTGTCATGTCAACATGCTCCCTTGGCTAGCAAGATCATCATACCTCTTGCCCATCGAGTATGTTTGAGACCAGATTAAAGAGCAACTTCAGCCAGCAGCAACTACGGCGGATTTAGAGGGCCAGTTGCCCCAGTTGTGGTAGGATCTTTCTCAGGAGAACATCTGATATCTGAATACCTCCATACCTGACCTTATCGCCGCCTGTCTCCATGCTACGTGTGTTCCAACACCATACTACGTACATTCTGTAGTTGTTGGTCCCCTGCAATACACGTTTGGTGTTGTACAATATTTTGAAATTTTCTGTATACGTACTTCCATTTTCTGTGCCTGCACCCAATTACATGCCCATGCGATGGCACCTTCAGTATGATCAATTTTTTTAATGTATACATTTATAGAATCTTGTGAGGTTATTTCTCTACATCTGAATCATTATTCAAGGATAGCTTAAAGCCCTAGCACTGAAGAGCTCAAACAGACCCCAGGTAGTTATTAAGTATACCTCACAAAAGCTTTAAACATACCTCATCCAGACCTTAAACATACTGTACATGGGCGATGTAAGGTCTTTCAAGGTCTGTCTGATATTTGTGTCCTGTTTGATGTATGTTTGAGGTCGGAGCTCGTTAGGAGTACGTTGATCTTATTTTAAATCTGTTAAAAATCTTTCGAGTTAAGGTTTTCAACTGCCAATGCTTCACCGTTGCTACCATAGGAATTGATTTTATTAAGAATACTGAAAATAACACTTTCAGCAGAGGATGTACGTATTATTTCATGTTGTGTTAGATAACTTTTTCTCAATATTTTTGGAAGATGTAAATTTCCTTTTTACAGTGTGTCTGATGAAATAATTATTTTATACATTTTATACACAGTATACGAACATGCTTTACACCCCACAAAACTGTAATGAATATATTTCAGGTGTAATATCAAAATAGGGATCAGTTGCATTTTGTGTACGATTACATAAGTAATTAAAAAATATAAATTTAAGGTTTTTACAAAAAATTATTAATTTTTATTAAAACGGATATAAATAGTATATTTTATCACATATTATCATATTCATAATATTTTAATATTAACACATGAACAGTTTTAACATAGTATAAAAATTGTGGTTTTGCCTGTTTGCCAAATTACATGTTGATCAAAGGCAACTAGTTGCATGGTGTCCTCGAGTCGACCAACATGCCTGTGTGTATGTGCTAAACATTTTTTTCTTCGCCGTACATGTTTATGGCTACATTAAAAGATGTTACTGCAAGCTGGTGAGCTGCAGTTGGCAGATGACGTTGATCAATTGCTATCAGTTGTCTAGTTACATACCACCGACCAGTGGCCATGGTGCATTCATGGTCGAATCGAGCACTGTGATTAAATAATTAAAGTGGATAACACATGTTGGCGAGTAAGCATTAAACCAGGACATTCTAATAAAAATAAATATATATATTCTTTATTAATAATTTTTTTCTTTCCTTGGTATTTATGAATTATTGAGGATTTTATGATTCAAAGTCGCCCTGAGTTCATTCACAGGCCGTCACTAGAGGTATAAAACTCACCTTATTTTGTTTCAAGTTAGCTGTTTTTAGAATGAAGAGTAAAAAACTAAAATCAGCTGTTGACGAGGAATACAGGTGTTTGATATGTGGAACATATTTATTGATGTTTAGATGTGGATTTATTTCATATCAGTGTGTTTGCACACTACTGTAACCAAACTTTCAAGTAATTTCCAATAGGAAGCGTGGTATAGGGACTTTGCCTCTAGAATCGAAACAGTAACAATTAAATTTTCCTCGCATTTGTACAGAATCTGGTGGATTTCTGAGTTTTCGGAAAAACATTCTTAAGAATGTGTAAACAAAAAAAAAATAAAGTACATGAAATTAAAGAAAATTAAAAAATCTAATTGTTAATTTCATGTTACCAAAGAAACCATGTATATTGGGAAGGAAAAAATCGGAGGGCGAAACTATTGAAAGTACTGAAACTGAGCAGATTAGATAATTTGAAAAAGATATTCATCTTTGCATAGTGGGTAGGGTCTATAGGCCTTAACACTTTTACGGCTTCTCTTTGTCGATAGCGGACTCTATCTAAACCAAACACTGGTGAAAATATTAGAGCACTCTACTTCAAACGTTACCAACCATCTACTGAAATGCCTCGAACTGTGGGCACTCCCGAGTCGACCCACAGAATATATGTTCTAATATGCATTGTTCCAACAAAAATACTTAGGGCCGTAGTTCTAATTTATAGCCAACTGTTATTAATTAAACGGTTATATCACCTTTAAAATAAATATATTATTTTAGACTTTTAATGACAGGAGAGTAGTATAAGAAGGTTGTTTTTTTATTACATAATTTATAAAAAGATATGTGTTTTAATTTAAAAATCTAATAAAAAGTGGAATATATTAATATTCGCTTCTGAACGGAAGTAAATATTTACATCTGTGTATTTTTAAAATAATTATTTTATTCTATTATTATTGTTAAAGTAGACAATATGTATTAGGACCGTTACTTATATACTACTTTTGTGATACAGGAAATCAGGCTCTGTGTTCTACATATATCATCTTGTTCAATGCCTTGCTCCTAGTGGGGATAACCGCAATATACGCGCCTCCCAGCTGGACCTGTTGGGTTTTGATACATGATGAATAGTATAGTTTCGTCCATAATCCAATGCCAGTAGCTACAAAACATCATTTTATGTTGTCGAGTTAAGTAATTTTTTTGGTGTTACAGTATTAAGACGTCATATATTGTGTGAATATAGATATTAACAAATGAAAAAAATATTCAAAAATATATGCGAGTTTTTAATACGGATTCCGAATCGGCATGTCACGTAATATCAACTCATTTAGGTGAACTGCCTAACATTTCTTAATAACTTTGCGAGTAGTAGAAAATGTGTCAATAATATTCTGTTTGTCGTAGCTTCTTTTTAGCGAACTTCATTCTTTCTTGCTGCTCCTTGAGTTGGTGGTGACGTTATTTCTTTCCCCGCAGCGAGGTTGACCGGCAGGAGTGGGGGGACGAGCAGTCTGGAAAATAGGACGAATAGGGAAGGGATAATATGCGTTGGCGGTGTTCCTGTGCTGCGCGGGCGGGGGCGAGTTACTTGCAGCGACGCGTGGGCTAGGCGGATGGGCAACGGGACCCAAGGGGAGGTAGATTTTGGGCGCCGGTGCCCTGGATTGTGGCGCCAGCGGGGCGTCGTTGGCCCGGAATTGTATCCAGAGTGTTAAAACAGAAGGACAGAAATAGCTTGGCAGGAAGAGTACAAGACGAAGTGTTTCCCCTGACGCCCTTCGTGGCTTCAAAAATTCACCTCAATTTGTATGGACTTCCTGTAAATCCTATCGAATAATAACCATTGCGTTAACGTGTTTCTATTTAAGTAGCTACATTTTTAACCATCGTATGGTATCGGGATTGATTACCATATTTTTATTTAGTAATTTGCACATATCCAAATAAAAATTTTTCTTTGGGAGAAAGATTTTCTCCCGATATGTGCACTGAATTTAAATAATGCTCTCAGGCATTCTAGATAGTGTTGTAACTTTTTATTGTACTATTAAGTAGTAAGTATTATTGCGGATCTGGCCCAGATTATTTGCATCGTTCATCTTCATTAAAAACTCACTATTTTAAAATTAAAAAAAAACGAGATAATTTTCGCTACACTCAAAATGCCCTTTTCATTCTTTCTTACCTTAAAATTACTACATTTACAGAAAATAATCGATCTAAAAATACACTCCTAGGACCAACATATTGTATAATACTCTCTCGATGATAAAAAAAATATAAAAAATAGTACGATTATGCAAACACCTCAATAATAACATTTTGATTTTATATGTAAATGAATAATAGTGAAATGTTAAATTATGCTAATATATAGAAATAAAGAATAGTGCACCCTAATAACATGGATTAAGTTAAGCGTATTTATTTAGAAATCTCTATATCATGTGTAGATTGTCCATTTATCATCTCTTAAAAACATTAATATATTACAAAAATCTTTAACTTTTTAAAATTATTATTATTTCAATTAATAACTTAAAAGATATCGAAAAATTAGTATGAAACTTCCAATACAATTTTTCGATACATTTAAATCATAAATTTTTTCAATTTAATAATGTAAAAATTTATCTTCAGTAATTCTCTCTTTTGAAATATCAAAAAATAATTGATATATCGTGTGGTGTGAAGCAGCATTGTTAAATTAAAAAATAATTTTTATATTAGTATCATTTTTTAAATTATAAAATTATTCGATCAATTGATCTCATATAAGAATTTTCTTGAAATTAAAGAATACTATCGATTACAGTTTACAATATGTTTAAAATAAAGTTAATTAGTTATATTATTTGTATCGGTTTTTGGTTTGGAATTTCTAAAATAATTGTAAGCAATATATGTGTTCTCATAAAAACATTGAACAATATCTTTATTCTAGTTTTATTTTTTATTCCTTTAATTTTTAACATAAATATTTTATAAATAACAGTGATGAAACAAAGAAAGATGAATTTTAATATACGAAAGAGCTGAAACACCAACCTCCATATTTTGAAGCCTCAGTTTTAGACTATCATTTTACATGATTAAATCGCTAATTTAAGTCCAAACATTACAAATTTAAATATCACGAAAACAATATTTTTATCGATAGACTCGAAGTAAAATAAAATAAAAATACAGTATTTAATAGAAAAGTTTACTCTAGTAGTTACTCAATAATTTTTTTTAAAGTTGATAATTTAATTAAAAACTTTAAAATTTGAAGTTAATAAAAATTCTATAAAATTTTTATGTATAAATAACAATATGAAATTGATAATAAAAAACTAAAATATTTACAAAATGCAAAGAGAAAATAATTCGGATACATTTTACTAAAAAAAAATTCAAAACATTAAGGTTGGAATTGTAAAAAATGTTCTAATGAAGACCATAAAACATGTGTTAAAAATTAAGATCATATTAGGGAATGGAAAATAATTTATCATATAAATTATATAAAAACTAAAAATGTAATGTATTGTTATATGGGATGCCTGAGGGGTGTATCTGAGTTCGTGAGGGACGGCAGTCTTATTAAAAATACAAGAACTAAATTTGATTTCTAGTTTATTCACACAGATAAGATTTACAGTATTAAATTATCTGTATCCACTATTCATCTTTTTATTTAACAGTGGGCACACTATTTAATGTCTATTTCAACTCTAACTAACGTCCTTCTTAATTGTCTCAGTTTGGTTACAGTCAAATAATTCATACTCATCAATAACACGTGTTCAGTCTATCTGTTGCCATCATTTGTAATGTTTTTCACTCATGCATATAGTTCAATAGTCCAACCTGCCAATCGCACTCTTCACTGCTTGATACTCGCAGTCGCAGATTTACCTTCCACTGGTCACTTCTTTCGCTGCCCATCTTCTATCGCTCTGAACTCAGCCACCCATTCACTCAGCAAATCCAACTCAACTCGCGGCCTGGAGACCTGTCGAAATATTTATATCGTTCGCCTTGACCATCTGAAAGGTTCAACGCACCCCGAGTCGCGCTGAAAGAACGTTGGTTTGTAATACAAAGCATTCTTAAAATAAATGCAGAAATCAATACAACAAGGGTCAACAGCGTGCGCCGAAAAAGGAATTATCGCATCGGCTCGCTTTTTGTAAGAGATACGCGGCCAACGGCCTATCGCTCGCCCATTCATTCAAAGCAATCCTTTAACTTACTGCCGCCACTATAATATACCTGCTGTCCTTTACTTCCACTCGCTCACGTGGGATGCGAATCAGCAAGCGCGTAACATGGCCCCCCTCTTCAAGTCTGTTTGTCCCGAACAGACACTACAACATCCGGACCATCGTGGAGTGGCAGTCGGTTGATGTGGACGACCTTAGGCTCCGCCAAAGAGCCTTGACGACAAATCCAAAATGCCACATCATTGATCTTCTTCAGAATATTGTAAGGGAGTTCCTTACCTATCTGTAGATTCCAGTACCCTTTTTGTCTTTGTGGGTTGTACAGCCACACCAGTTGTCCTTCTTGAAATACCTCGCCCGACATTCTCCTCTCATACCGGGTCTTTATCCTGTCACTGTATGGTAATTTGTGCCTTACATAAGGACTAATACTTTCACTACCGGTTTGAAAATATGAAGAAACTCTAGAATTTTCCCTTGCATCTTACTTTAGACCATGTCTACCAATCTGAAAAATTCTGGCTCTTGTGGATGCTGCAGGTTGTGACTGGATACTCGTCCGATGTACACTGAAGCTCTGGTAGCTCCAGTCGACTGCCTCACTCCCTTTCTCGAGTTAACGCAACTGGTTCGTTGACCCCCGGACCACTTCCTCCATGGGACTACTATCTTCAGAGGTACTATTGAGAGGGGACCATCATAACACTCGTTCCATGTCAAGGGCACCTTTCTTAGTTATATGACACAGTGTGCACAGGGCTTCTGGACAGCACTCGAAGGTTGTCATGTGCATTTTCCAACTGTTTTGTGAGGTGTGCAGCTTGCATCATCAGCTCGTTGATGTGGTGTCTCAGTTGTTCGGCATATGCACGAAGCTCACCAATTTCTTCATGCAAGTTGTTGCATGCGCTTATTAAGGCCATTTGTTCTTCACCATGCTGTCTCTTTACTGTCTGCTGCTTCTTTTCTGGGCAATAATTTTTCAGGTGCTCCAGTTGTCCACATGACTAACACTCCCTCCNTATCTTGGTTGCATTTACACAGTTCATCCGAAGAATGATGAATGTTTCTATTTGCGGTTGTTGCTGGTTAATGTTTGTGAGCCAAAATAATTTGAATCACTACGAACTGTTAATGGAATAGTGTGCCCAAAATGTCGTGCGGCATATCAAGGGCTCAATTTGTTTGAAAACGATACTCATTGGNCCTTTTGGGTGGGTGTCGGTGAGGCTCTGTAGCATGGACCCTGGAAGCAATGTCCCTCAAAGCCAACTGCAACTCCTTCAGTGTCTTCGTTATTCTGTCTTCTTCTTTGTTCAGCATCGCTGTGCATACCTGACGTTGGAATTTGGGCTCCTGTCTTGCTGACTCCACATCCAGTGCTCGGTCCAAGGTGTACTGCANAGTGAATGATGAGACGCATAACCAGGCTTTGCTCTTGATCGAAGACATGTGTTACCACATGTGCGGCAGTTTGTTAGTCAGGTTAGCAATGCCAGCGCCAGATCGAGGAATTAATGACGCATTTTATCGAGAATTAGAACGAGAACGTGAATACGATCGACATGAATTAGACAAATCAGTTCAAACGAATGTGCCCCTGTTGAACCCCCAACAGAAGGAAGTGTATGATACATTAATCAAGGCAATTGATGAGGGAAATGGTGGGAATCATGTTATTGATTTTGGCCACTGTTCGAGCGAGATCCGATATTGCGGTAGCAGTTGCTTCTTCTAGAATAGCGGCCACATTGTTAGAAGGATGCCGTACGGCTCATTCAGCGTTTAAACTGCCGTTAAACCTTAAAACTACTGAATAACCGACATGTTACATTGCGAAACGCTCCGCAATGGCCAAGGTTTTAGTAGCATCTAAAATCATCATCTGGGACGAATGCACAATGGCGCACAAACGCGCATTAGAAGCACTTGACCGAACATTGAAAGATCTGCGCAATGACTCGAGATGTTTTGGAGGCGCAATGATTTTACTGTCTGGCGAATTCCGCCAAACACTGCCAGTTATTCCAAGATCGACTGCTGCTGATGAAATAAACGCTTGCCTCAAATCGTCAAATCTGTGGCACCATGTGAAGAAACTTCAGCTGGCAGCAAACATGAGAGTTGCATTGCTGAACGATCCATCTGCTGGTGATTTCTCCAAGCAATTGCTGACTATCGGTAATGGCCGTGTTCCTGTCNCTCCAAGCAATTGCTGACTATCGGTAATGGCCATGTTCCTGTCGACAAATCGAGCGGATTGATTTCATTTCCTCCGAATTTTTGCAATTTCATCTCATCGAAAGACGAGCTCATAAAGAAAGTGTTCCCGAACATCATTGCTAATCATAAAAATAACAAATGGTTGAGTGAGAGAGTAATTTTGGCGGCTAAGAACAAAGATGTGGATGACTTAAATATAGTAATTCAGAATCAAATCGTTGGTAATCTGCATTCATTTAAATCTATTGACTGTGTAATAAACGAAGACGAAGCCACCAACTATCCAACTGAATTTTTAAACTCCTTGGATGTGCCTGGCTTACCACCGCACAATTTACAACTGAAGGTTGGCTCGGTAGTAATAATGCTTCGAAATCTAAACCAACCAAAACTATGCAATGGAACGCGTTTGGTGATAAGAAAACTGATGACCAATGTTATTCTCGTGACGATTCTCAAAGGAAAATTCAAAGATGAGGAAGTTCTCATTCCGAGGACTCCTATGATCCCAACCGATATGACCTTTGAGTTTAAACGGCTTCAATTTCCGATTCGTCTTGCATTCGCCATGACGATTAACAAATCTCAAGGCCAATCCTTGAGTGTTTGTGGTCTGAATCTAGAAAATGCATGTTTTTCTCATGGTAAATTATACGTGGCATGTTCACGCGTCGGCAAACCATCGGCTTTATTTGTTCTTGCGCCTGATAGCAAAACGAAAAATGTCGTATATCACAAGGTGCTTCACTGAAGAAAATTAAGGCGAGTACAACCCATGCAGCAAAATACAGCTGACACGCCATTGAAATACTTGGTTTTTGTACTTTTATTGATTTTTTATTTTCTTTATATACATTATCCTAATAAACTATTCAACTTAATAAATTTTGAGTATTAATTTTATTTTACGTTAATAAAATCCTAAATAAAGCTAAACTAAAAGTTAACACNATAAATTTTGAGTATTAATTTTATTTTACGTTAATAAAATCCTAAATAAAGCTAAACTAAAAGTTAACACGACATACTTGGACTGTTAGGCGGTACGAAGTCCGCCGCGTCAGCTAGTGTATTGATAAAATGTAAGTTAAGTTCAATTTAACAAAAAATTAAATAGTGTTATTTTAAAAGAATTGTAAACGCTTGTTATACAAGTCATATTGAGGACATAACCAGACACGTTATATATGAGGTGATTTTTGAAAGGTTAGATACAAAAAGTTTTAAGATACTCCGAAAAGACTATACTTGGTCATATTCGGTAGTTAATGTCATGCCCAAGAAACGTAAACTTTTTAAAATTCTAACAATAAAGGACGACTGAAGTAGTTAAGGACTCGAAAAATGTGCAGGCGTGGTAAAGATATATGCTTACTAAAAATGATTTTCATATAAGGTTAATATTTTAATACTTAAATACATTTATGGTGACAGCTCGAAGCCTACGCCCCATAATAAAAATTTTGCAAAGAGTATAGATCAGACGGAAAATAGTGGAGGTAAGTTTATTAATAGGTTCAGCTATTAGAACTTAGGTACATAATGACTACCCTATTTTTCTTGGACTTCGCTTGATCAAGTAATCTGATAATGTTAAAAGGTTCTTTCATCACTTGTCTCTTGATTACTGTTCGGCATAGTTTGTGTTTTGATTTTAAATAAGTGGTGTTAGCAATTATTTAGACAAAAACCAAATATTTCATAACCAAACTTTAAAAACAAGATTTTTCTTTTTATAAGATATANTAGCAATTATTTAGACAAAAACCAAATATTTCATAACCAAACTTTAAAAACAAGATTTTTCTTTTTATAAGATATTAATTTATTTTATTTATTATTTAATTGTTAGACTAACATTGTTTGAAATTTTTTATTCAATATTTTTAGTTAGCTTCCCAATTCTTTTTACTTATTAGTAAGATAATGTCACTAGTTTCTGCTGTGTGTGATTTTTCGCACGCGTCTAGAATAAGAGGGGAAAGGCGAGTTTCCTGTATGTGTGCTTGTGAAGGGGGAGGGATGAAGTTGTTTGCATCGNGTCTAGAATAAGAGGGGAAAGGCGAGTTTCCTGTATGTGTGCTTGTGAAGGGGGAGGGATGAAGTTGTTTGCATCGTAGAGTCTGGGGATAGTGGACACCCCTGCTTATCCTCTGAAGCAGAGAGTTGAAACACACTGTTTACATAACCGTCGACTCACGGTGGCGCCATGCTGCCCAATGACTACGACTTTGAGTGCAAGCTATTTCCCCTGGAATGACGCGCAAGGTCGGGTGTGTTGAGACATTGTGGTAACCGAGGCCGTTACCAGCGAGACATTGTGTCCGACACCCATCGCCATTGACGTCATGAACAGGAGACACCCGATAGTAAACCCTTGCATCATGTTACGTTTACTCCTAATAGTATCTTGGTATTGGTTATACGTGCATGAAAAATTACAAAATAACTTCTGTTTAAAGAATGATTCAACAAAACGTGTGTTGCATTGATCAGTGTCGTAAAAATTAGCATAACATTTCAAAAGTGGACTTCCCAATATTCTAGAAAATGCGTACAGGAATAAATAATTAGTTTTTGTGTGGCATTTTGAGGGGAGCACATCGTCCGTAGAACATTATGCAGAAATTGAAAAACTATTATTGTCCGGGAAAATTACGGTTGCCTGACTTGGTTAGTCACTTTCTTAACAGTTCTGGAATACCCAGTAGAATACCAGGCACTGTCGGGCGGGAATTNGGGGGGGGTTCTCATGTGGGGAGTGTGGCGGGCACTGATGTAGTGGGGATGTTTCCTCAACGTACTCCTGTTTCCTCCCCGTCCTAATTCCGCTGCTTTTCCAACACCATTACATCTCACCCCATTCATTCCTCTGGCTGGCCGTGGCAACAAATATGTCCCTCGAGTATTAAGCGTCTAGAAGAGTGCGTATTTTAACTTTTTTTCCTGGGAATACAAACACTTAAATTTATTGGTACATGCCGTAAATGTTTTGTTTCGAAAATAAAATGTGAATTTCGCATTTGTAAAGCACGCAAATGCAAAATGTTGCAGGCTTTTCCCCACTTCGCAATTTTGTAGAGAATTTAAAAGAGGCATAAGGGCCATCTTTGAAAGTGTCTGTTTTTATTTTGCCAAAACAATGTTTGACTAAAGCGTTCTTTGGCGAATTTTTATCCATTGCTCGCAATGTCAATTAATTTAATTTTATGGATATAATCAATTTTGTACAAACGATTGCATCTTACTTGTTCTGAACAGAACGGTGCCTCTAAAAACAATATAATATGCGTTTGAAAAAAAATTTAAAATACTAATTTTTTTTTTTGCTGTGTAATGCTTTTGTAAATAATGTTGTCATTCAAAACAAAAAAAAGGGGCCCTTGCTCTAAAATATTACGACAAAAAAAAAGAAAAATAGGCCACTAACTATATTTTAATTCAACAAGAAAACCAGAATGTAGAAAGAAAGGCAAATTTAAGGCTGCCTGAGAGATAATTTATTTTACGCGAACAGCGTTTTAAGTAGTTCTCGACTTCCACTGGGAGTAGTTTTGAATGCAAAATTACGCTCAATTCGTATTAGATATATTCGAAAGGCTTTTTTTTTGTCTAAACAATACAAAATTTTATGTGACAACATGTTTTTCATTGACTTGTGTGCCACTTAAGTGCGTAACACTTTACAGTGTAAAGCTTCATGAAGTTGATTGTACTATTGCCTAATGTACACATTATAAACTCTAGTGTCATTACAATAGGGGAGAGAGACTGGAAATAAATAATTTTGTCTTTTGAGAACTAGCTACCGATAACTTCTAATAAAAGTAGTTTAACATTCACAAACAGTCGTTATACATAAAAATTATCATTTTATAAATTACTTTCACCTACAGTCATTTAACTGGCAGTTGTTTAACCTAAAATGCATTGAGTGCTATGTTCAAGACAATATTTTAGCCCCATAATTAAGAAGTGTGCATACAGGAAGGAGATATAATAGTTTCATATTTAGTTATGAGAAATATATTATATCTTCCAGTCTAGATAATTTAAAGATATTATATAACATACACCATATCCGCACAAGTTCATTCCTCCGGAAAAATGGAAACGTTATTGCAGAAACGTTGCGCTAGTTTGACCCTCTGACGAGTGACGGCGCTAATTGTTTTATAAAAAGTATTGGCGCCAACCTAGGAAAATCTGTGTGTGCCTTGTGAGCTTACTCAGTTAAAATCTGTAACATAGGTGAACCGAACATTCCATCACTGGATAAGTTCAAAGAGACAGGAAGTGTTTTAAAGGGCACAAACAACGGTAGACTGTCAATTGAGGCAGGAATGTATTGAACTGGTGCGTAAAGCGTTTGCAAGGAAACCCAAGAAGTCGATCAATGTTGCCAGTTGTGAACTTGACATGCCACGGGCATCAGTGCACAGACCGTCATAAACGTCTCCGTCTCTGTGTGTATAAAGTGCAGTTACTGCATCACCTTCAACCAAATGACAAGCCATGTCGAGAAGCATTTTCTGTGGGCATGCTTATCCACATTGGGGTAGACCTCGAATTTATTTTGCGGATATGTTTCAGTGATGAATCAATAATTCATATTTCATGAATAGTCAATAAACATACTGCAGAATCTGAGCACAGAAAATCCCCATGCGACCAGAGAATAAGAACGAGCTAAGATTAATTTCTGGTGTGGCCTAATCTCAGAGTGGAGAAACACTTTTATTTGCTATATTAACTGTATCACAGGTACTACCTACCTTTACATGTTAGAACAATTTGATATTCCAGAAATCCAGAATATCCCCAACATCAACTTACATCGGATCTCCCGTTTCCCCCGCCCTTTCATTCTGGCGCTGCTTCGTAATTACCACATCACCCTCATCGGTTCTCAAGACCTCACTCTTAAGAGCCGCACAAATATCTTCACTCACTCTTCCATCTGGACGGTGCACGTCACCACTGGTCCCTACATTTTCGAGATTGCTGATACCAACATATCCCTGCGCTTTGGATCGGACGACGGGGATAGATATATTGGCCGCCTTGTTCCCCAGTGAAATTTTCCTTTTGGGGCTTCATCAAGGACATCGTTTAGTAGACAAAGGTTGGGTCCATCAATGAACTCTGAGCACGCATTTATGCAGCCTTCCTTAACGTAACACCCGAAATTTTGCAGCATACATAGATAGGATTGGACCATTGCCTGGACATCATCCGATCTACGAATGGTGAACATGTAGGGTTCTACTGACTACGTTGTACAGAACTTCCTCATGTCCAGTGTTTCTGAAAATGTGTTACTTTTCGTGCAACTAAAAACCTGAAATATGCCTCCTCCCCNTGATTTTATTATACACTGCTACAGTCGAAATAAAACTGGAAAAGCAGCATTTCAAGTTTCTGAAAATGTATTCGTTTTCGTGCAACTAAAAACATGAACGATGTCCCTTTGGAAAGGAACCCATACAGGATATCATTATGCAGTGCCAGAGTTGAAGTAAAACTGGAAATACATCCTTTCCAAATCCTAAATATGTATTTGTTTCCGTGCAATAAAAATCATAAAGGTGTCCTACTGGAAAGGCAGCCTATTCAGTCTTTGTGTTGGTTGCGCTCGCACACAAAATCCCACTGGAGTCATATCCAAAAATGGTTGACATATCGATACCAGACACTAATAGAGTTCGTCAAAGTCATACTTTAGGTACCACCGTAGTGCCATTTGGGGCACCATTAATGTTTATCTTAACTTTAATTTTTTTTTGCTACCTTTAACCTTTTTCAGGTAAAATTCGCTTTTCTTTTGCAAAGTCTCGTCATTCTTAAGTTTCTGCTGTTAATTATCTGCTAGCCAATTATTAATTTTGTGATCAAACTTTAATTTGAATTTTGTAAAAAAAAAAAATTATAATATTTTATTTTGGCATAACTTGTAAGTTGTTAAAATGGTAATTTTTATATTTATGTGATTTACTGTTTCATAAAAATTGTTCATTAAATTTTTCTTTTTTCACAAATTAATTGCAAATTGTGTTTTCAACTCATCAGTTATAAGTTTTCAAAACATGTTTGATGCTTTAAGTTATCAATGCCTCTGATATTTTGTACCTTGTTTGACTGTGTTAAAATGGCAGCATATGTATTGTAATGTGTTGTATAAAATTACCCTTGATTTTTGACATCTTCTGGTAGAATAATATAATATTTATTTTTTTACTAATGTAATTATTATCTATTGGCAAATCTCCAAATAATCTTAATCAAAAAAATTGTATAAAACTTAGTATAAATGTCAACTTAACTTGCATCTGTGATCACGAGTAACGGTTCTTCTGCCGAACCATTACTCTTTGGATTTTTCCTGTTCGCTGCCCTTTGCTGCTGACGTGACCTTCTCCTTCTTGAAATCTACAAGTATATAATCGCTTCTCCGTTTCTTAAGCACTGAAATTAATCAGTTAAATATGTTGTAACAAAACTTAAAGTACCACCATAGGTAAATTTAAAAGGAAACACTATTTACCAACTTATGATTTCGTTTATTATTCTTTGGGGAAATCAAAATCTTGTTAGTAATATTCTATGTTTAGTGCGGTCCATGTTCTGGGCCAAATATCCAGTCATAATGTGCTAGATGACTTACCGAGCAGATTCCGCGTTTTAAAATGTAACTTCTTCCTCCAGCCAGGTGGAAGTGGATCTGGCACACGGCAGCACCTCTCGTAACAAGAAATCCATTTTGGACCTTTTATTTTTTTGTCATCCCGACCATAACGAACATTCCAAATTTTCTTTGGCTCTGCAGCCGTTGCGAGAAGGATTGTTTTATTCAACTAATTTAGTTTTCTTTTGTGTCATCCTAACCGACACGAATTTTTGAAAATTTGGACAGCCATTATATAAAATAATGTTATGTATTTTTGGTTAATTGTACAAAATACTAAAAAAAAGTATTGGGTACGTAAGGTAAATTTAACACAATACCGCAAGATGCACCCCATTTAACATAATAATAAAGTATTCACATGTTTAAGTTGTCATATGTTGTAATTATTTATTTCGAATTTTAGTTTGTTACAGCACAACCACAATAAAAGACTGATTATAAAAAAATAACATTCAAACTACTCAGCAACAAAGAAAGAAAAATATATTGTAGATCACAGACAAGCGTGTTTACTTATTTACTATTTCTACTAAGTTTAAATTAACTTACTGTCTATAACCTTACTTGTGCATACTCTTTTAGTGTTTTTTATGCTGATGGTAAATCAGTTACCATTTTAAGGGTGACATTCATACTCGGCCTAGGGTTTAATATTATCAAACACATACACAAGCACATCTAGATCCACTCCCTATGTTGGTCACCTTCGGTCTGACGAATTTTGTATAGCTGCAATAATTTAGATTCCTGGTATGTGGTTCGTGTGACTGAAGGTGGCTCAACATTTCTGGTAGCAGAGGCTGTGGTTGTGTCTGGCGTGTGTGTATGTTTTCATGCTTTAATGCTTGTTTCTTTTCACCCCTTACCGAGTATGGTTGGGGTTGTAATGAAAGGTTTTGTACTCTACGATAAGCAGTATTTTGTGTAGGTAATTACTTTGTGATTGCTTTGTTTTTTATAGTTGTTCAAAAGGGAAAATGCTTTCTTCTATTGTCACAGAGTATATCTTGAAAGAGGAGATATTGGATGAATTTTCTTTAGGGGGTACCTACTGACACAAATGTTGCATCATTGCGCACTTCTTTCTGCAGTGTCCTCCAGGCAAATTTCCTACTTAATATTGATTATCTTGCCGACTTAGATGTACATTGGATTATATTATGAGACCTGCGGAACTAAATTACTTGTTCTCATTGAACTTATTAATGATCTAGAGGATACACTCTCTCTTCAGTCTTTACCTCGGTTAAGAAACTGTATGGCAAATCATGAGAGGCATGCCGATAATTCTTTTGAGTGCCTATGAGAAAGAACTTGATGACATGCAAGTAAATTCACCGAAAAATGTTTTTTTCTCAGATTGCCTCTCTATCTGAGGTAATAAATCAACATGAACAAAATGTCTGAGTGATTACGACCACTGAACAAATTGATGGAATTTCTTATACTTCTGAGCTGTGTAACTTTACGCTTGAGGGACCTAATACAACTGAGATCCAACCTGCTCAAGATGTTCCTATTATGCCTATCAAAGTTGGCAATCCTTCTGGTGCTGCTGGAACCAGTCCTGTCTCTATCTCTCCACCAGTTTTAGGTGATAGTATTGTCACTATTGCATATTCTTCTGCTATAAATACTGGTGCCATATTTGTACCACATCTGTGCATGACATCCTCTGTTTTCCCAAGTGCTTGCCAAACCACTTATACTGTTTTTGGTAAAAATTCCTCATCCTTTATAAAGGATGCAAAAGGACTTTCCTAGTACTGATGGACTGCAAGTGCCGAAGTTTCTTGAGTTTTTATAATTCATTGTTAAGTTGCATCAAAGTAAAACAAAACCTGTAACTCAGCTGTTGGAGGTTATATACCCTGTTACTTATGGCCCACTAAATGAGAGGACACTAATTGCAATTGCTCAAGGCTTCATCTTTTATGCACATCATGAGGATATTTTGCACTTCTTCATACCCTCTAGGCTTTTAACTGAACTACGTTTGAGGTAGTGCAATCGTTTATAAAATCATGACGAGCCACTCTCTATTTATGTGAGTAGCATCAAAGAGGTTGCAGTTATCATCAGGCTTGGTATATCTGAAAGTGAAGTGGTGAACAGCATTCTAGACTATCTTACTCCTCAGGAGCGCTCGCGCCTTGTTATGCACAGCAAAACCACCGGTTTTGCCGCTCTTGACAGAATGTGTATAAAAGCGCAGAACATTCGGTATGTCGATCAAAAGAGCAAAATGTTAGGTTTTAAATTATTTTATCATGGACAGCGAAAGAAATTCCCTGGTAAATCTAATACTAATGCGGTTGATAGTAAATCTTCACTAGCAGTGAATGATCAGGCCAATCCTCCTGAGCAATCAGACAACCAAGAACAACCATCATCTAAGCGTTCTACTTGCCACTACTCTAATAAGGTCGGACATATTGCTTCTAACAGTTGGAAGTTAAAAAACGAAATTTGCGAGGCCGGAAGTGAGCGACAGTTCTCGTGATAAAAGTAAATGAACTAATTTCCAGGTAAATGCCCGCATTTTACAAACTGTAAGTAATGGTCACCTGTTCCGGGGCTTGTTTGGGCCTACTGAGCCTAATGAAGCTAAGACTTAAGCTAGTGTCTGTCGTGTGCATTTTCGCAATTGTGTAGGGTCCCACAGATCTAGTACCCCACGAATTGAAGTTACCTTAGGCTCTCTTCAGGTCAACACGCTTGTTGGCGCTGGTTCAGCGCAGACCATTATTTCTGGCAAATTATTTAAACAACTCCAAAATTTTAATCTTATAAAGCTGTTGAGAATAACAATTTCAAGTGTTACACTGATTCTACTGATCCATTACCTATATCAAGCAGTACAACTATCAAACTGCGAATTTCTAATTTCACTTGGGTAGTTAAGTGCCTAGTATCAGATACATAAAACAAAATTTTATTTTAGATGCTGACTTAAAAAAATAAGTCTGATCTTATCCTTAACATCCATAGTAGTGATGTTTTTTTTTAAATTTGCTCCCGAGCAGAAATTTTTATTTGCTGATGCAGCCAACCAGTGAACTCTGATATAAGATCGGAGTTAAATCCAGAGCCATCTGTAAGTCTTTCATGTCATTTAAATGAAAAGAATGTGCAGCTATTCAGGAAATTTGTAGTCAGTTTCCTAGTGTGCTTACCTCAGAACTGGGATTAACAAATTTGATCGAGTAAGATCAAATTATTAGATAATGAACCACTCAAAATTCATCCCTATCGAACAGCCCGTCCACAAATGGAGCTTTTGAGACTCCAGGTTCAGGATCTCATTAACAAAGGTGTTACTAAATATTCCACATCTCAATATGCAAGCCCAGCCTTTTTGGTCCCAAAGCCTAATGGAAAACAAAGAATGGTAGTTCACTATAGGAAGCTTAATCAAAAAATTGACATTTAATCAGTACCGTTGCCTGACTTTCATTCTGCTTTTCATTGGTTCAGCAAGTCAAAATTGTTCACAGTTATTGATCGCAATGCAGCCTATCATCAGATAACTTTGGCAAAAGATTCTAAACCTGTCACTAGTTTTTGCATTCCATGGAACCTTTACCAATTCATCCGCATTCCTTATGGGCTGGCTACTTGTGCCCAAGTCCTTACCAGACTTTTGGATCAAATATTCCATGACATTAAATTGAAGTATGTGTATAACTACTTGGACGATCTGGTTGTGTACTCTGAGGACTTTGACCAACATCTTAGTCGTCTTAAAGAGGTTCTTACCAGATTAGAAAAGGCCGGCCTCACTGTCAAACAAACAAAATTCTTATTCGCGGTTCAGGGAATATCATTCCTCGGACATAAAATCTCCTCGCAAGGCATTGCCATAGATCCGGACAGAACATAGGCTTTTATAAATTTTCCATTCCCACGAGATGAGATGTTATGGGCATAGCCCACTTTATTTGCATGGATAATTTTTTTCGGAAAATTTATACATCTCGCCGAGAAGGCAAGTCAGTTGTGTAAGAAATCAGCCAAATTTGAGTGGGGTGGAGAACAACACAGAGCTTTGTAACATCAAAACAAGATATCATAAATCCACCTGTACTTCTCATGGCAAACTTGTCAAAACCATTTATCCTGCAGACTGATGCCTCTAGTTTAGGTGTGGGTGCAGTTCTCGACCAAGAAGTCAACGGTGCTCGTCAGCCCATAGTTTTTGCATCATGCACTCTGGCTTCTCAAGAGCGAAATTCATCAACGATCTACGAACTAGATTGCTTAGCTGTGGTTTTTGGCCTTGAAAAGTTTCGCCAGTACCTCGAAAATTCAGAATTCCTCCTAGAAACTAATACTCTAAAATTGTTTTGGATTTTGGCATATCCTAGACAACTGGGAAAAATTAGTTGTTGGGTGATGCGTATTTCTTCCCTAAAATTCCAAGTCCAGCACTTCAAAGGTACTCAAAATATTGTTGCGGAGACTCTTTCAAGAATGTTCAAAGGTTCCAATTCTTCTGTTACACCTGAAAACCTGTCAAATTGCAATGTTTTAACAGACTTTCTCCTAGCATTAAAAAATATTCAGTATCATCAGAATGAGGACCCAGAGCTAACCAATATTATCCAAAATCTCAAGTCAGGTATTTAGCAAAAGCCCTACTCCCTGACCAAGGGTGTCGTGTATTGCAAGGTAAACAACAGAAAATATGTGGTTTTGCCTGCTTATTTATGCGATATGGTTTTTGCATAAACCTGGAAAGGGATTAATGCTGATATTGCTGACTGAAAAAAGACCGGTCAGCTATGTGCCAGTAAGCCTAGTCAAAATTCACATTTAGGATTTTGTCCTCTGAAGTAGCCGAAAGGCCTATGCGAAAGTTATTCATGGATTTGGTAGGTCCACTGCCTAGGAGTAAGTCTGGTCATAACATGCTTTTAGTATGTATTCATGCATTTTCTAAATTTTGGTGGTTAATTCCCAAGATGAAAGCTGATTGTTTTCTACTGTACATGCTCTTCAGACGCACACATCTCAAAATTTTTGTATGTTTTCTACTATTGTATCAGACAATGGATCTAAGTTTATTTCCAAGTCCTTGAGACACATGTGTTTCTCTTGTGGGATCAAACACATCACTTTGTCCCCATATAATTCCCCACCTTCACATACAAAGCGTTTTAACAGAATCCTTCTTTCGGCACTCGTTGTCTTCCATGCAAACCATCAAACCAATTGAGACAAGAATCTGTCCTGGCAAAAAATGGCATTCAATTATGCTCAACACGAAGCAAATAAATATTCACTTTTCAATTTGATGTTCATTTACCCCTCAAATCATTCTCTCTCCAACTTGTGGCAGTTGAGTGATCTTCTTCCCGATGATGCATCCGGAGGTACTGTACATATTTCGGTTTTGAAACATGATTTCAGGAGTATGAGCCAGAAGCCATCCGCCATCTTGGTAGGCGCGGCCTGGGACGGACATGTTACCGTCAAAATTGCCTGTTTCACTCCAAAAATCACTTCCGAAAGTAATTATTTTGCCCAAAAATTTTTTTTTTCACCAAACATTTTCCAAAAAATGGAAAAATTAGAAAAAGGAAAGCAAATTTTAAGCTCCTCGGAGCAACAGTCAAGAAATCCTCAGTCGAGCAAGAGAATTAGAGGCTCTTAGCGAAATGAGCCACTTAATCCTCAGAGAAGGAGAGGAGGATTCGAGACGAGTCAGGGCATGTGGACCAAGGAGGATCATCAGACCTGGCCCTCTATCCCGACCCATATCCTGTACCACCACGTCCACACCCCGCTACATCCACCCTACCCCCTCATCATCCCTGTCTTCGCCATCTCCTCAACCCCTCCCCTATCACCATTGGAATAATTATAAAAATTCGCAACAAATATAAAAAAAACTTTAAAAATCGAGAAACATACGATGTTTACTTTACACTCATACCACCGCGCACGCCTAACCCCCTCACCACCACATATTCCAATCATAAAAAAAACGCAAAAAATGTAAAAAAAAAAATTTAAAAATCGAGGAACATACACCTTTAACCTCACACTCGTCCCATAATGTTCACCTCACACCCTACCCTCGCCCTCCACACACAATCATAAAAAAATTGAGAAAAATTGCAAAAAACCGAAAGAAATTAATACAAGTGTAGGGACATATTACATCACTGACTCCGACACCCATGTTGGAACAGATAGCCTTGAAATACTCCAATGACCTTAAAAACAAATAATTTAAAAAAAAATTTTAAATTTCGAAAAAAGTTCACAAAATGTACTAAGATATTGCATTACTGACTCCGACACTCATGTTGAATGTTGGTGACCTTAACCTTGATCCCATTGAACTTGAACTCTAAAAATTGAGGACAAACTGTGAAAATCAAAGAAATATTAGTAAACATCGACGAACATGATGCATTACTGACGCTGACCACCATGTTTAATGTTGACGAGCATAAACTTAACCCAAATAACATTAAACTTGGAAAATCGAGAAAAATCGCTAAAATTACAAATCCGTAAAAAACAATCGAGTAAAAAATTACATACCTAATACGAAAACCCAAGTTTGATGTGTGTGGCCCTAATAGTTCGATTCCCGTAAAGATGGCAGAGCACTCACTCCCTAGCACGACGATCAGCATATGTCTGAACCTCCACCTGTATATTTCCATGACTATATAACTGAGTAATATTACGAACCCCAAAGCGAATTATTGACTTGATGTAGCACATATACCCCTCCCCGTCCAACACCACCAGACAGCACAACTCTCGTCGCTCCACTTCCCTCGCCATTTACTTACCGTAGCTCAGCCATCTTCAACATTTATGCATCTCACCATCCATTCAACCAACTCCACCTCCCCCCACCTCCCTCCACCCCAACAACCAATCCCCGCAATAACTCGCAATAGCTCGTCCCTTCGCCATCCACCCTCGCCCAAACAAACCACACGAGTCATCACCCCCACCCCTCTCCCTTTCTCTAAACGAAACCCCAACCGATTCCTGAAGAGACATAGTTTTACCCAAAACTGGCTCTTGCCAAGGCTAATTCCTACAAAAAAATGCCAGAACAGTGGTCAAGACCAACCCACAATACCACCCATCTATACCAACAGTCGATGACAACCAATCTCTAAAAAGTCTACTAATCCCAGTAAACACGAAAAGTACGGGCCGGAATCGGGCTGGTGAAAGCTGGTTGACTGACTACGCCCATTTAATGCTAGCCTGCTCTCTTATGCCAGAAGTGGGCCGATATGGTATGTCGGCTAACTGTTTGCAGACAGTGACAAAAATACCCTGGATTGGAACTGATAAAACAAAAAATGAATATCTTACTGTTGGAGGGTCTGTGGTGGCTGAACTTCGCCAAAATTCCGGGTCTGCGATGGCTGGATGTCGCTACGATGCCAAGTCTGCGGTAGCAGGATGTAGCCACGATGCCGGGCCTGCGATGGCCTTATGTCTCCACGATGCCAGGCCTGAGACTGCTGTATGTCGCTATGATGCATGGTCTGCGGCAGCTGGATGTAGCCACGATGCCTGGCCTGCAACGGCTGGATGGCGCCATGGTGCCGGGTCTGTGGTGGCTTGATGACGCCACGGTGCTGGATTTTTGGTGGCTTGATGTCGCAATGGTGCTGGGTCTGTGGTGGCATGACATCCAGACAAAAATATTGAATTTTTTCGATTTACAATTTTAGTAAATGTTATTTTCTGTTAACATTTATTCATTTCATTTACTTTTCAACACATTATGTGATATGAAAATCTTTTGATTGCCAAGTGCGAGATCCGAATCTAAGAACCATGCGTCGACAGTCCAGCATGCTAACCTATACTCCACAGAGTAAGTTACTCATTTTATTCAGTAATTTCAAATATAACATGACACAAATTATTTAGAAAGGAATGAATACATTCCATAAAAATATAACAAATAATTTTAAAACACAGAAAATTTTTAGTTAATTTCTTCTGATGCTTGCAAACAAAATAATTTTTTTTAATTTGTAATATATCTGTCGGATGGTTATTTTTGAAACTATTTATAAAACAGAAATCAATTATTTATTTCACTTCTTTATATGTTAGTGCATGAACAAATGGTGTTTGATACCAAAAAATTAATAATTTTATATTTGTACCAACTATTGTTCAACTTGTACACATTGTATGTGATGACAGTTTTCTCAAATAAAAAAAAATTACACTTCATTTGTTTTGATTAAATAAAAAATACAAAATTTTTCTGTTTTGCGACAGCTGTAATACCGCTAAGTTGTACAAATGAAAACATTTTCAAAGTAAACAGATGCCATGGGCTACCACGTGACACATATGTAATAACCAAATAACAAGCCATATAAGTGAAAAAAATTATTTAATATAAAGAAATTTTTGCATATTTTTAACGTTTTTAAAAATGTGTATGAACAGTTATTTGGTGATTATATATATATATATATATATCAAGCAGTAGCCCATTGCATTAGCTTATGTTGTAATGTTTTCATTTGAACAACTTAGTATTATTATTGCAGTTTCAGCAAAACAGAAAAATTTCGTATTTGACATTAAATTATTAAAAAAATATAAAGTGTACACTTTTATTATTCTAGGAAAATGTCGTTACATACAATTCGTACAAGAAGAATAATCTTTGGTACAAATATAAGATTTCACATGAACAAAAAAACTATTTAATGAAGAGTAAGAAGTTCTTCACTTCCCAGCACAAAGTCACAGCAAATACGATATTTATGGTATCTGGCAATAACCTTTGAACCATTAGATGTAAATTTAACCTTATAAAGTGTCCATGTGGTTATGTGCTTTAGTGCACTTCATATATTATAAAAATTTAGCAGCCAACTGTGTGACAGTGTGCCATCGATGCTGCCATAATCCTATTACTGAGAAACCAAATTACTGAACGAATTTACATGACACTCAGTATGTAGGTATATGTTATATTAATCATGTGTTAGATATTCATGTAAATGTAAATATAATTTATAGATAGGAACACAAAACAGATAAGTAAAGTTTAGAAATAATTGATTTACATGTAATATGCAGCACTTCATAACCTTAATCGGGTTCATCTTTTATATACATGAAATATATACTTTTTGGAAATGAAAAACTCGACATTTTTGTAAATCATTATGTAGGCCTATCCTTTGCATTTACATAGATTAAAACTTTGTTTTGTATAGTCTTTAAACATATTCATTTAAAATTTACTATGCATATACTATACATAGTAATTGTCTCGAAAAATGTTACTGGGCCATAATAAATAATATGTTCAAAAGCTTACCGAAAAGACAAATATGCTGTATCGGAATCCGCCCAGAATATTCTTTGAGATATTGGCGACTGATTGGCTGTGAGATATAATTTCAGCGATATCCATCAATTATCAAAAATAATACAGTCAGCCGTTTTATTTAACCTAATGGCTAACAGTCTCAAAAAAGTCATAATGCCATTAACAGCTAGCTAACTTCTTGCCTATTCGAAACACTTTCCAACAGTTTGACAGCAAAAAACATTGAGATAAATATATTTATTGTGTTAAAGAGCCTTTGTCTCGAAAATGTTACTGGGCGGATTAAATAAGACGTAGGCCAGCTTACCGAAAAGATAAAGATGCTGTATTGGAATTGGCCCAGAATATTATTTGTGATATTGGCGACAGGTTGGCTGTGGGATATCATGCCAACATAATTTCGGTAATATCCATATGTTATCTCACATAATACAGTGGGCCATTGTGTTTATCCTAATTGCTAACACTCTGTCTCAAATAAGATATCAGGCCGTTTTCAGATTACTATATTCTTGCATATAAACGACAGTGTCAGTATCGGGCCGACAAACTGTTCGCCAGTTCACTCGTTCGCCTTATAGAACTCAGCCGATTTTTTATCGACCCGAGTAAGTCATAATACCTTAGATCCTACCATGGCGTCTCCTCCTGCACACACTCGCATAAATTTTATCTAAAACAGTCTCTCGCAATAAATTGTATACACCGCTGAATTAATAAGTCTTCCAGAGAAGCAAAACGGTCTGATTAAGAAATTGAACTCACATTATTGTGTATACATAAATTTAATTTATTTACTTATTGTATACATTCTATATGTACATTTCTCAGATGTTTGCAGATCATGGATAGTAGCCAGCAGTCTCATCTAATATAACACCGATCCTTCAGTTCACTAATGATAGAAGATATATCGTTACTGTGCGAGAAATCTCCAACTTGTTGCAAAGCAATCAAATGTCTGAATCTATCAACAAGTTCATTCGGGTCTTCGGTAAACATGTAGTCAGTATTCTCAGCGTCTTCTGCCTTCCCCATTTCGCTCGTTGCAGCAAATTAAAGAGTATTCTTGACACCTTTGACATTATTCACACCATTTGTCGAAGGAAACTCGTTGTTAAAATGTGTCGGAACGTCGAGAGATTCATCATCCTTCTAATCACCACGCGAAAAGAACTCTTAGTACAGGTGGTTCTCTCATGTCGCCGAGCGTGAAGCTTTTTTTGAAGATCTTTCCACAGTAGCAACACTTTTTTCCATGTAATTTTCCAGCAGTGAGAGAAGGTACATCCATTGAGGAAAGCTATAGAAGAGACTTCGTTAATCATTGACTCGCATCATATTCATGAAAAAATTGACATTCTTTCTACAATAGCAACTTGTGTATCTACTTTGACTAGCTACTGCTCTTTATATAAACTTACTAACATATTTCCTCAGTTAGATTTAAGATTTTTATGCGTTCATTCAACAAGACAATGTATATATTTCCTTGATCACATTACCATTAAGTTACATGTTCAACAGTTTATTCCAGACAAGTTCTTTTCTCAGCTTGAACTCATGCTCCACAAATTACCGATCCTGCTTCGCAAATGACCACTAAATGAACACTAAAAGACCCTAAATAACCCCTAAATGGCCCTGAAAGACCCCCTACTCAACAAATGACCCCTAAATGAACCTTAGAAAACCCTCAAATGAACCCCACTGCTCAGCAAATGACCCCTTATGCTCCGAAATTGACCACTAAAGGACCATTTAAGGACAAGACCCACAAATTATGCCTACTACTCCGGAATTGAACCTTCCTGCTTTACAAATGACTCCTCATGCTCTAATTCGCATATGACACTTCACACACGGCAACTGACCCCTCACACAATCCAGGCTTCGCATTCATGTAGTGGTTTGTTGGTTTTTTATGTAGTAATTATCTTTAGTTAGGTAGAAGGAAATCAGTAAGTGCCTTTTTTCCAAGTGGAATGAGCCCACTTGTTCTCAGCTCTAGATGGTTTACTAAAGCCACGGTCCAACCCGAAACCTTGGAAAACATTTCTTCTTCCTCTTGGCATAATTTGTGTATACTATCGTCAACAAAATGTTATATTCCATAAACTTTATACACACAGCTACATTCGAGACATTGAAGTCTCTAGTACAATATTAGTTATCATGGGGCTCTGGTATTGTATAGCTGCAGTTCAGCCACTTATTACAATTTACACTGCCGTATTGTTCCACCTCGTCGATAAGTTAAGTTATTATATTAGATTTCATTCTTGACAGGAACAAGCGAACATATTTCGATCTAATTGACATATTCGATTCAACATATTATTTAAGAAGAACCCTGAATGCAGATCGCTTCAGAAAAATACAATTAATATTAGGTTTCGGTTCGCAGGGCATTTACATATGTTGTGTTATACAATCAAGTTTCGTTGATACAGTTTGCGGATCCATGTATGCTATGGTCAAAGGAAGGCCTTCTTATTCACAATTAATCTTCGTTGTATGACGAGAGGACCCTTCGAAATCGGTGGTTTCAGATCAAAAACTGCCATTTTCGTATGTGAAATCCATTCTTATTACAGTAAAGAGAGTGATCTTTGCTCACCGAAGGCATTCTCTCATACATTTTAAATGTAAACATGTGGGGGCAATTTTAGGAAACCCATATTCTCGTTCGCTCCAGAAGAAAACATTCAGACACCAGCATAACAATATAAAATATATGACTCTAATTTGTTTAAATGTATATTTATATACGTATAAATAAAATTTTATTCACCAAAAAACAAGATTTATTCTGCGAGCAGCCGTCTCAAGCTGCCGGCCACCGGCTGGACCTACCAATATGGCGGACGGCTATTGGCCCCTACTCCTGTTTTACTGCACCAAAATCGACATATTTACACTACTCTCCGACATTCGAGAAGTTTGGGGGGCATCCCTCAGAAACCCTATAAACAGCCCCATGAACATACCCCTGTAAAATAGAACAAAAACCGAAAAGATAATCCTTTTAGAACTGGAGATTTATTTCTCATAAAAGCTCATCCCATTAGTAGGGCAATGGGAAAACCTATGGCCAAATTATAAATTCGCTGGACTGATCCTTATCAGATCCAACGTTTTTTGGCGCCTTCTGCAGCCAGCTATACAGGCTGAGTATAGAAGAATACCCCAACTTCGAAGGTATATAATATGAAAACCAAACAACCTACAACCTCGATTGACCAATCAAATGAGTCGTGGAACCAGAAAGTTGGTTTACCATACATTCGTAAATGTTCAATGTGACCACTATGAGCGGCAAGAACGACATCTACGCGATAATCAAACTCGTTCCACGCTCTTATCAGCATGTCCGGTGTTACGGTTTGGATGGCGTTCGTAACTTTCTGTTTGGGGTGATGAGGGGGTAGCCAGCTCCCATTCGACACATCAATGTGAAGGGGACGGTCTGATGTTTCCTTTATGTGCCGAGAGATGACACTGGGAGCGTCTGTCGTCGCACTATGAGCGTGTATTGTGTGTTAGTCCGCATCACGATGGTGGCGGAACAAACGGCTTTCTGTGTTATTCAGTTTGCTAAATATGAATCGGTTACGACTGTTCAACGTGAATTCCGTTGCAAATACGGACGTCGTCCTCCCAATATGTGGAGTATCGTACGTTGGTTTCGTCAGTTCCGTGACACAGGGTGCCTTTGCAAAGGCAAAAGTTCCGGTCGGCCACCTGTGCCCGAAGAGAATGTGCAATGGATTCGACAAGCGTTCGTTCGCAGTCCGAGACAATCTAGCCGAGAAATGCAAATTCCCTCAATCGACAGTATGAACAGTGTTGCGAAAGCAATGGCTGTTCAAACCACACAGGTTACAGTTTGTACAGGCTCTTACCGGAAGGAATAAAGAACTGATACGTGATTTCTGCGCGTTCGTTCTTGCCCAGAACGAGGTAGACGATGCCTTCATGTCTAAGCTGGTTTTTAGCGATGAAGCGACGTTTCATACAAATGGTAAGGTGGACAGGCAAAACGTGAGTATATGGGGTCAGGAGCCTTCACAGAAACCACCGAACACGAGCATGCTTCCCCCAAAGGGAACGTGTTTTGCGCTGTATCTAAAGACACTGTTTTCCGCCCTTTCTTTTTTCACGAGTCCACTGTTACTGGAATCCCTTATTTGGACATGCTTACAGAGTGGTTGTTTCCTCAGTTAGAAGAGGCGGCGGGATCTTCGTTTCCCAGCAAGATGGGGCGCCACTCCATTGGCACCTAACTGTTCGTGGATACCTGAACGAGACATTGCCGCAATTCGGGATTGGTCGAGGAGCAACTGGTGACCATGTTCTTCATCACTGGCCCCGAGAAACCCTGATCCTATGGTGGTACATAAAGGATCAAGTGTTTCATCCACCATTGCCGGCTAAAATTGGCGATCTCAAAACGAGAATTACGGACGCCATCCAAACCGTTAAGCCAGACATGTTGACAAGAGTGTGGAGCGAGTTTGAATTTCGCATGGGTGTCGTTCGAGCCACTCGTGGTGGTCACATTTAACATTTATGAATGTACTAGCGACCCGGCCCAGCTTCGCCCGGGTACGATTTAGTTTTTACAGCGATACACTACTACATAAATTGGGAACAGACAATTACAATTTTATTTGATAGTAAATTAGGAAACTACTATCATATCTGCGTATATAAATATTTAGAAATGATAGCCTATTCTGTTGTATGAGTAAGAATGATATTTTTTAGGCTCCTATTTACTGCAATATACTCCTATAAACTATGTTAAACGATTTTTTTCGTTCAGCGTAAACATGCAGATTTTGCTATTTAGAAACACGTGAGCAAGCTACATAGAACTGACCATGGGAAAAACATGGCGTGCCAAAATGTATTCCTGCTACCTTTAAGGTTTGACCCTGTGATTTGTTGATAGTCATTGAAAATGCAACTTTTAATGGGAACTGCAGACGTTTAAAATGAAATGGTAAGTTATTAGGTATAATTGGGATGCGTGGTATAAGCACATTGTCTCCCTTGGCTTCTCCAGTTAAGATTGTGGATTTCACAATATGCCTTCCTAGTTCGGTGACTCACAACCGAATACCGTTGCATAATCTTGGCNATTTCACAGTATGCCTTCCTAGTTCGGTGACTCACAACCGAATACCGTTGCATAATCTTGGCACGTCCAAGTTGCGCATTAGCAAAACCGTTATACCTACCTTTAATTCCACCTTATGGGATGGCACCCCGGATAGCTCCAAAGAGTTTAGGAACTCCACGGGATAGCTCTTAGTGTCATCGGATGACATGACTGTGTCGATTGAGTTGTACACTGATGTTTCGCTAGTTATTTCGTCCAAGATTTTTTTTTTTTTTCGTAACAGTCTCATTTTTTGGTGTCAGTATGGTTCTTTCACACAACCAATTTTCGTCATAAATATTTGTTGCAGATTCGGAAAAACTTGAGCAATAGAGCAATAAGCTTGTCTTCCAAATCCACAACATAATACAATTGGTGTGTGAAAAGAACCATACTCTCTTGGTCGGTTTCTAGACGGTCTTCACCAATTTCGAGGCGTTTTTGAGCATATGCACCTGAATCGACATCGCTGAATAACTGGACTCGCAATTTAGTGGTGAGATAAAGCTTTTCAACTTTGGTCCACATATATGATGCTTTCAGATATGCGTTAATTTCGCCTGCTGCAATGCCTCTCTCGATAACAGGTAAAGTCTGTCTAAAATCCCCTGCCAGTAACACTACCACACCACCTATCAACTTTCGATTGCTTTGTATGTCTTGTAGACAGCGATCAAGCGCCTCGATGGCGCGTTTGTGTGACTAATATGAATAAAGACAGTGACAAAAGAGGTGTGCTGGTAATCCCCAGAAAGAAATAGTTCTTAAGCAAAATATTACACTGAGTGCGCACGAATGCGGTGCAAACAATTTTAGCAGCGTGGACTCACTTTTTCATCGTCGTAATTTTTACAATATTTGTCCAAATTACGTAGTGTAAAAGACAAAGTTTAACTACTTTAAATATCAGAAGCGATAAAAGAATTTATTTTGATAAAGAATCAATTTTTTACTACAAAATGTGCATTGGATATATAGTATCAAATTTTATTGTATTTATGGTTCACTATTTTGGCAATAATGGCTTACACATAAAAGATAGATGTATGCTGTCACGGAATTTTTTATAGAACTATTAAAGAGAAACATTTCCATCCTACATTATATTCGTGTAACTCTTACGGTTTATGCAGCGCACGCCAAAATAGCTCGCAGATGGCCGAATTTTTTCCGACTTATTTGACACTAATCGTTATATTTTGGCCAATTTACACAATATATCTTTATAAATTATAGCCTATGTGCTATTCTGATGTATGAGCTATATTATTGTAAAGTTTTATTAAAATCCATTAAGTAGTTTTTCCGTGAAAGAGTAACAAACATCCATACATCCATCCTCACAAACTTTCACGATTATAATATTAGTAGGATGGTAAACAATCTTCACGGTTCTACGGTCCATTTGATTGGTCAATCAAGGTTGTAGGTTTTTTGGTTTTGATAATATAGACTTTCAAATTTGGGGTATTCTTTTATACTCATACTGTAAAATGTGCACGCATATCTCACACCTAAAACCTTTCCATTCTTGGGCCAGGTCCTAATTTATAGATGTCCACAGTGTTAGAAGCTGCAAATTCTGCCTGTGTGTTGTGATTAGCCATGTCTTTTTTGGTGTGTCTGCTCCAGGCTCAGTTTTGTCCATGGACTGATCACTCACTTGGCTTAGTCTTCCTGGGCTCTCACATTTAAAGTGGGCTTACTAAAATAAACATTTTCCCCAGGTTTAAGAATTTAGTCAAATTGTGTATTTTCATAAGGTTATTAGTTTGTAGATTTTGGGTTGCAACAGGAATGAAATTGATTAATTGGTTTTACTTATGATTCATTCAATGTGTGTAATAACACAATTTAGGGAATTTGTGTACTACTGAATCGAATCCCCTGTTCATAGTATGTCTCCGGTTTTCTGTTTCAATATATTTTATATTCATGCAAGAACCTTTCCTTATTTTCTGCGTTGCTGTCCTCTGCCTTTAATAATGTGGTGGCACCTGACTGTGTTCCTATCTGCCTACTGCCTCTCTGAGTCATCTATAATGGTGAAAACACTCCACTCTAGTATAGTATTCTATTCTATAGTACTGTATTTTAATCTTCTCGAATTCCGAATTGAATTTGTTGAACTAAAGGACATACTTCATACAATTATTGTCTTACATGAAAAGGAAATGCGGGAAATAAGTCAGAATACTATTTTTGATCAAAATTTTCAGTTTGCAGTAGCCCAATTAAAAGAAAATTCCCCGACATTCAAATCTGAAATTTATGCCTTAACCTCTCTTTTGCCTTCCGGGTCCCGAACCAAACATGAAATTTTTGATTTCGAAAGAAAATTTTTTTAACCATTTTTGATAACCACGACAACCAAGACAATCACAACAACAGACAACTAAATTCTCTGGACAGTAATCAAGATGATGTTTCTGCTAATTTGGCTAACCACATCATTCTACTGCACTATATTGAAGATTGAATTTTGAACAACACAAGGAACATTCAAATGCTGGCAACATAATACCTGGAACATTATAATGCATTATATGAAGCCATGAACAAAACTTAACTTGAAGTTGTTGACTGAATGGTGCTAATTAGTTTATTTTTGGTCCTAATATCATACTACTCCGTGTTACCGAATCTGTGCCCAATGCTAGATTGGAAAGTTTTGATTTGAAGCATGCGATCGAAACTAGTGCTAATGGTAAATTGAGCTCTATTTTGTTAAACCCAGTGTCTTTTATAAATATTTTGAACAAAATCCAACACCTGATGGTTTTAACACCTATACATGATAAATCCTGTAACCCCTAGTATTGTATTTTTGTTTAATGGTCTTAGTTCAGTTCAAGCTGTTATTTATATCACATCTTTAAATGTTATTTTGGATGTTCCATTAGCCAATAAGGAAAGCATCCTTGAAATATACCATGCTTTCCCCTTAACATTTCTGGTTAAAAATTTAACCAGTATTTGCTGTTATTTGTGAATGAAATCCTTACCGTTAACCCAGATAGAAAGTTCTTTGCTTCACTGAATCATAATGCTTTAGCTCATTGTCAAACTCATTGAATCAATCTCTGTCCTCCTGTCTTCCCGTTTTTGACAGTCATGTTGATAGTTGCGAATTCAACCTTTTCTCTGGCAAACCATATTTGGACTTCTGTGATAAATCGATTGTTACCCTTGAACTTCCTTTTTTCCAAAAAAAAAAAAAAACCTTCCTTTTGATCATTTCCTACAACATTCCCTCTCGAAATCACCCTTCTCTGTAGATCTACAACTGATTATATAGGCACTTTTATACTCTCTGAATGGGAGTGGATATCTCTGCGATGCTTCTCGCTGTAACCTTGTGAGTCCTTACTTTAAAACATTCACATTAATCTAACCCTACCCATAATCTATGTTCCAAAACTTTCTCCTACACTTATGTCTCTACTGTTTTCAAAATTTCTCAACGTAACCTTGAACGACTCCTTGGTTAAGGAACTCGATTCCCTGTTGGCATCCCAACCACATGGTAGCAACTTCAATACTATGCTTCATCTTCTACGTCCAGTACATACCCGATCAAGTGCACTTGACTTTAACCTATTATCCATTGTGGTTCCTTGCAGCATTACTGTCCTTTGACTAGCCTTTGTTTTTGGTTACGGCTTAAATTCTTGACTCTTCCCAACTGTCCAACACCACAACCAACCTCTTCACCTTCACATCCTAACGGAAATTTTATGGCTACTCTATCTCATGCTCCACAAGATTCTATGAGATAATTCTGGAAGTGTTTAATGGGTTACTTTTCCGTTATTTTTTTGTGTAACTTGGTTTATTATTTTAGTATATAGTCTAGAATATTTTGGGATTTTCCTTACCATTAACCGGCCATTGTCTCATTTCAGGAGAGGAGGGTGTGCCATTTGGGGCACCATTGGTGTTTATCTTGTTTTTTTTTTTTGGCTACCCTTTCCCTTTTTTGGGTAAAGTTCGCTTTTCTTTTGCAAAGTCTCGTTATTATTGAGTTTCTGCTGTTAATTATGTGCCAGCAAATTATTAATTTCATATTCAAACTTAACTTCGAATTCTGTAAAAAAGTAACGTAAAAATTTTATTTTGGCATAATTTTTAAGTTTTAAAAATAGCAATTTTCATAACTGTGTGATTTACTATTTCATAAAAATGGTTCATTTCTGTTTTTTATTCACAAAATAAATGCAAATTGTGTTGTCAAATGGTCAGTTATAAATTTTTGAAACGTGTTTGATACTTTGAGTTATCAACATTTTGGCTCTGATGTTTTGTACCTTGTTTGACTGTGTTAAGATGGCAGCACATGTATTGATTTTACTGGGTTATATAAAATTACCCTTGATTGTTGCCGTTTTGTGGTATAATGTAATATTTATTTTCTCTATCGATGTAATTTTTATCGACTGTCACATCTCAAAAGAAATCGTAATCAAACAATTTGTGTAAAACTTTGGATAAATTTCAAATAGTACTGGTGACTTAACTTGTATATGTTACCATGAGTAACAGTTATTCTGCCGAACCATTAATCTGTGGAATTGTCATTCCCTGTGCGCTGCTCTTTGGTGCTGACATGACCTTCTTCCTTCTTGAAATCCACAAGTAGGTAATCGCTTCTCCGTTTCTTAAGCACTGCAATTAATCAGATAAATATGTGGTAATAAAACTTCAAGTGCTGCTGTTGGTAAGTTTAAAAGAAAACTCTGTTTACCCACCAATGTTTTCGGGTATAATTTTTTGGGGAAAACATAATAATAATCTACGTTTAGTGCAATCCATCTCCTTGGCCAAATATCCAGCCATGATGTGCTAGCTGACTTTCCGAACAGACTCCACATGTTATAATGTAACTTCCCCCTCCAACATGATAGCAGTGGATCTGGCTAGCGGCAGCACCTCTCTTAACATAAAAGCCATTTTGTAAGTTCCTTTTTTTGTTATCCCAACCATAACAAAACTTCTTAATTTTCTTTGGCTCTCCAACCATTGTGAAAAGGAATGTTGCAATCAACTAATTTAGTTTTCTTTTGTGTCATCACAAAATTTGGACCGCCGTTATATGTATAAAATAACGTTAGACAATTTGGGTTCATTGTACAAAAAATAAAAAAAAGTATTGGTAATGTAAACTAATTTAACACAATAGTGTGATATGCACCTCTTTAACATAAAATATAAAATGCTCACATTTTTAAGTAGTCATATGTTGTAATGATTTATTTTGAAATCTCGTTTGTTACCGCAAAACCACAAGAAACAACTGATTATAAAAATAATAATATTCAATCTACTCAGCAATAAAGAAAGAAAAATATATTGCAGAACACTGACAAGCGGGTTTACTTATTTACTATTTTTATTAAGTTTAAATTTGCTTACCTTTTATAACCTTACTTGTGCATACTGCTTTAGTGTTTTTATAATTGCTAATGGTTAACAGTTACCATTTTAAGAACGACATTCTGAATCGGCCTAGTGTGTAATGCTATCAAACATATACACAAGCACAACTAGATCCACTCCCTACGTTGGTCACTTTCGGTCAGGTGAATTCCGTATAGCTGGAATCATTTTGATTTCTGGTATGTAGTTCGTGTGACTGAAGGTGCCTCACTGTGCTATGTAGTTGTATTAACGCATATGCAGGCAAAGAGATAAGCATTTCATAATATTGAAATATTATCAACTGGGGTTGTTTCCCTTTGGAAATGCAACATCCTTTCTAGTATTGTGGCTTCATTTGAGTAGCTGTATATAGTATGTTCTGTGAACGGGTCATGACAGGGAGCCCGGGAGTCAGAAGCTTACCAAGGAAATGACAAACCTCATGCGTTTGCATTCCGGTTCGATGGTGGCCATATTGGCAGCCAGTGCCAAAATTTGCCAAAATTCCAAAATGTTCCAAACTTTTGGCAAAAAAATTTTTTTTAATTAATTTTTTAAAAAAAATTTTAATTAAATTTCAAAAAATTATTTCAAAAAATAATGTTTTAAAAAGATTGATTAAACATTTCAAAAGTTAAAAAATGTTAACATTTCAAAAGGTCAAAAAAAAATTTGTCACCCATTCCCTGGTGGCCATGTTTGTTCATGACTCCCTAAGACATTGCCTAGGAGGCGGCCATGTTGGTTGTGGCTCCCAAAGACACCACCCAGTCGTTATGTCATGCTCTGGCATTCAAGGGGTGGTGCCAGAGTGCCGCAATGAATAGAGCAGAACTTCATGCTCTTGCATTCACACACCGATGGCTCCCAACAGAGACGCCTGCCATGACATAGCCTCGGGCTACGGGACTTCACGTTCTTGCATTCCATAGCAAGGGGGGTGTCATGGTGACGCAATGGGTAGAGCACATGTTAAAACTTCACGCACCTACATTCACACGGGAGGGCAGCCGTGTCCCAAGAGATATGCCTGCCACGGAGTAGATGACAAGTTAAATGTCACGCTCTAGCATTCCATTTCAACAGGGGCAGTGGTAGCGTAGTGGAAAGAATGCATGTTAAAACTACGCGCACCCGCATTCACAGGGGAGGGCAGGCGTGTCCCAAGAGAGATACCTGCCATGAATTAGATGACAAGTTAAATGTCATGCTTTAGCATTCAATTCCAATGGGGGCCACAGTAACATAGTGGATAGAGTACAGAACTTCGCGCTTCCGCATTCACAGAGCAGGGTAGATGTGTCCCAAGAGAGACGCCTGGCATGGGGCATTGCGAGTTGATGACAAGTTAAATGTCACGCTCTAGCAATCCAATTCAATGGGGGCCTCAGTAGAGTAGTGCATGGAGTGCAGAACTTCGCTCTCTTGCATTCACATGGGAGGGCAGGCATGACAGCCTCCTGCTGCTGAATCCCCCTGCTGCTGACTCCCCCTGCTGCTGACTCCCCCTTCCATTGTCTCCCCTGCCACTGACTCCCCCTGCTGCTTATTCACCCTGCTGACTCCTCCCTTCTGCAGACCATGATAACATAGTGCTGTTGCATTATATTGCTATGTGGGCGCCGCAGTGATGGAACGGGTAGATGAATAAAATGAAACGCTCTTGCATTCCAATTCGACGGGGGGCTACGGTAGCATAGTGTATAGAGCAAATGTAAAAAACCTCCTGCTCCTGCATTCAGAGGGGAGGGCAGGCGGGTCCAAAGAGAGAGGCTTGTCTCACCTCCATATGCCCGCTATGACATAGCCATGGTTAAATTTCACGCTCTAGAATTCAATTTCAACGAGGGCTGCTGTAGTGTAGCAGATAGAGTGCAGAACTTCGCACTCTTGAATTCACAGGGGAGGGCAGGCGTGTCCTAAGAGAGACGCTTACCATGGGACGTTGCGAGTAGATGACAAGTTAAATGTCACGCTCTAGCATTCAGTTTCAAAGGGGGCCATGGTAGCACAGTGGATAGAGTGCAGAATGTCGCGCTCCTGCATTAACAGGGGAGGGACAGTTATGTCCCAAGAGAGACGCCTGCCATGCCTCCATATGCCCGCCATGAGATAGTCTCGGCCAGAAGGGGACTTTGCGAGAGGGTATTTCGAATTGGGGCCATGGTAGCGTAGTGGATACAGCATATGTAAAAACATAATGCCCTTGCATTTCACTGCTATGTGGGTGCCACAGTGATGGAATGGATAGTTGACAAGTTAAATGTGACGCTCTGGCATTACAATTCCACAGGGGCCGCGGTAGCATAGTGTAAATAGCACATGTAAAAAACTTCCTGCTCTTGCATTCACAGGGGAGAGGCAGGCATGTCCCAAGATAGATGCCTGTCACGCTTCCATATGCCTGCAATGACATAGCCATGGGACACAGGGACATTGCGAGATGCCATTTCGAATAGCGACCATGGTATAGTAGCAGATAGAGTGTGCATGTAAAAAATCATCACGCATTTGCACTCCATTGCTACATGGTGCCACAGTGATGGAACCGATATATGACAAGTTAAATGTCACCCTCTAGCATTCCATTTCGATCAAGGGCCGCGGTAGCATAATGGATAGAGTGCACACTACGCGCTCCTGCATTCACAGTGGAAGGGCAGGCATATCCCAAGAGAGATGCCCACCATGCCTCCATGACATATATGCTGCACCCTTGTGTGTGTAAAGAATAATAATAGTTATAGCCCCACAAGCCCCCCGCCTTGTCGAGAGAGCGAAAAATAATATATAGGTTTTTACCATCACTCCCCCCTGGTGCGAGCAATGGAAATATATATATATATAAATAAAGGAGTTGAATATTTAGTCGTAGCCAGGATTTACGATCAGTCAGTATGCAAAAAAAAGATGGCATGCAGCATACTTACATACACGTACGTGCACGTCCACTTCCTAGACACAAGTGGCAGGCCGCATCGAGAAAATACGTTTAAATGTGAAGAGACATGTGTAGAGGCAGTGGGAGCCTGGAGGAGGGGACACAGGCATCACCGGCCAGCCGACTTACAAGATCGTTATATGTAAAGTAGCTCTCGCATCCCAAGGGGTGCCGAGGCGATGCAATGGATAGAGCAGACATGTTAAAATTCATGCTCTTGCATTCACTGGGAGGGGTGCTGCGGTAGCTGAGTCGTGTCCCAAGTGGAAGTATTTAATATCAAACTCGAATTTTCTTTAAAATAATAATAATATTCCATTATAGCCCCCCGTCTCGTCGAGAGAGAGAAAAAAATGTTTACACGGTTTTACTGTCACTCCTCCGGCATGAGAGTGATGGATATATATATAGTACATGCGAAGTTGGTAGGGTGATCTCAGAGTCTTCCCAAATCCGCGTATACTTAAATATTTCATACTACACATGTATAGCAGACCCATTAGTTGTAGGTCGTCCTTGCACGACGCTTCATGAGATACTATTTGATAAAATGCTTAGAAAATCGTATTTATTACGCAGATCCCAGCCCCTGACGTGAGTTTCGGAAATATACATTAAAAATATGTAAAATAGAGAACCAATCATACTTACACACGTAAAGCAGACCCCGTCCATCGTAGATCTTACTTCCACGATGCTTCTTGAGATACTATATGATACAATGCTAAGAAAGTCCTTTTTATTATGCACATCCCATTCCCCGATGCGAGTTTCGGAAATATATATTAACAAATATGTAAAGTAGTATGATTAAAATTATTAACGCCCCAGGCAAGGACACGCAAGGCAGTGGCTTCAAGTGGCACAGACGCGAGTTTCTGAAATATATATATATATATATATGTCAAGTAGTATGATTAAAATTATTAACGCCCCAGGCATTGGCGACGTCCTCGAGAAATTGTTTTTCGACACCTATAGCCCTAGGGAACGAGTCATTTTTCCACACATGATGTGGGTCAACACAGCATCTCACTGGCACCTGCTACTGGTACTCTAATATATATTTTGGTGTAAGTGTTTCGTCTGCATCATGGTGGTGAGTAGATATATCAAACAAACCTATTATTATATTACAGACAAGAGGGATAGACTGTACCTATCCGAAACACACAATGCTTTAATAGAGAGTATTAAATGTATCTCATTTAAGTTGGAAGTAACAGTCATGCACACGGTTGGAGTCAATTGAAACGTTCAGTGGCAACATTTATTCAGTATTAAAAACGTAACTGGTAGGTATGTTAGTGAGTTGTGACTGAGTCAGTGTGTGTATGTGTGCATGGGATAGATAATGTAATTGCTTCTTCTTCTGTATGATGGTCAGCATCACTGTACTGTCACAAACGATGCTACGTTTCACAGCAGGTTATATTGTTCACTATATATATATATATCCACTCATCGTGCACATGTTATCCTCTGTTTCACGTTGTGTGTATTTCACAAGATTAGAGAGAGTTTTCACTGCAAGGACAGCACATGTGTTGACATATTTCACCTAAGGCGTTCTGTATACTGCGTATCGCCGACCGGTGTACAGTCATTACAACTTGTCTCCTTTTAACCTACTGCTGGCTATATTCAGTCACAGGTCTTGGCCTGTACTCGTACCATGCCACAACATATCCCCCGTTTATGCACTCTCGCTATGTGACGGTGGGTCCTTACANCTTGGCCTGTACTCGTACCATGCCACAACATATCCCCCGTTTATGCACTCTCGCTATGTGACGGTGGGTCCTTACAGCCATTCATAAATATTAATATTTTAGATTATTTCGTATTGCCTGCTCGTCATTTTAGTATTCATGGGGTACACACACATTCAGCATACAACTTGCCCATATATTTTTTTGGCTTTTTACATATCTTAGTTTGTTGTAAGTTATCCATCCTTAATTTTATTTATGTATATGCTAACTTATGCAGTCAATATTTATTTGCGTGTGTTGATGAGACCTTTCGAAGACGATATGTTGAATTAAGCACTTATTGTGCCTCGACAATAAAAAAACTACTCTGTGATCTCCAAATGGAGGCTTCCTGTCCTTCGTTTAGAAGGTTTGAGAGAGCGATATGTAAAAATAAACAAGTTGCCCAAGTGAGTGCTGCTTGACGTCGCGGTCTCGCATGTCCTTGCCTGCATGCTCTGTTGTAATGACGGTGGTGGAGGCGGCTGGGCGATGGTAGAATAATGTATTCCTTGGAATACATTCGTTGCCTGGGCCTATAGGCATCGAAAAACAATTTCTCGAGGATGTCGCAAATGCCTGGGGCGTTAATAATTTTAATAATTTTACTTTATATATATATATATATATATATTTCAGAAACACACATCTGTACCACTTGCAGCCTATGCCTTGCATGTCCTTGCCTGGGACGTTAATAATTTTAATCATACTACTTGACGTATTTGTTAATATATATTTCCGACGCTCACATCGGGGGCTGGGATGTGGGTAATAAAAACGACTTTCTAAGCATTGTATCATATAGTATCTCGTGAAGTATCATGGAAGCAAGACCTACAACAGACGGGTCTGCTGTACATGTTTAAGTATGAAAAACTTTAAGTATACTCGGATTTGGGAATACTCTGAGCTCGCCCTCCCGGCTTCGCAAGCACAATATATATATATATATATATATATATATATATATCGCTCTCGCGCCAGGGGAGTGATGGTAAAACCATGTAAACGTATTTTTTCTCTCTCTCGATGAGACGGTTGGCTATAACAGAATATTATTATTATTTTAAAGAAAGTTCAAGTTTGTTTTTTAAATACTTCCACTTGGAACACGACTCATCTACCTTGGCACCTCTCCCCTGTAAATGCAAGAGCATGAACTTTAACATGTCCGCTCTATCCATTGCATCGCCTCGGCACCCCTTGGGAAGCTAATTTACATATGACGGTCTTGTAAGTCGGCCAGCCTGTAATGCCTGCGTCCCCTCCCCCAGGCTCCCACTGCCTATACACGTGTCTCTTCACATTTAAACGTATTTTCTCGACGCGACCTGCCACTTGTGTTTTCGAAGTGGACGCGCGCGTATGTGTATGTTAGTATGCTGCGTGACTTCTTTTTTTTTGCTGATTGACTGATCGTACAGCCTGGCTACGACTAAACATTCAACTCCTTTTTATATATATATATATATATATATATATATATATATATATATATATATATATATATATATTTCCATCGCTCGCGCCAGATGGGAGTGATGGTTAGAACATATATACATTTTTTCGCTCTCTCGACGAGACGGAGAGCTTGGTGGCGCTATAACGATTATTATTCTTTACACACGCAAGGCTGCAGCATAAATGTCATGGTGGCATGGCAGGAATCTTTCTTGGGACATGCCTGCCCTTCCACTGTGAATGCACTGTGCACTCCATCCACTACGCTACCACGGCCCTTGATCGAAATGGAATGCTAAAGGGTGACATTTAACTTGTCATCTATCAGTTCCATCACTGCGGCACCGTGTAGCAATGGAGTGCAAATGCGTGATGTTTTTTTACATTCGCATACTATCCGCTATGCTACTGCGGCCCCCATTAAAAATGGCATCTCGCAACATCCCAGCGGCCCATGGCTATGTCATGGCAGGCGTATGGAGGCATGACAGGCGTCTCTCTTGGGACATGCCTGCCCCTCCCCTGTGAATGCAAGAGTGGGAAGTTTTAACATGCGCTCTATACAATATGCTACCGCGGCCCCCATCGAATTGGAATGCCAGAGCATCACATTTAAATTTTGAACTATCCATTCCATCACTGTGGCACCCATATACCAATGGAATGCTAGAGCATTATGTTTTTACATACACTCTTTACACTATGCTACTGTGGCCCCAATTCGAAATACCCTCTCGCGAATTCCCTGCGGCCCAAAACTATTTCATGGCGGGCGTATGGAGGTGTTGCAGGTGTCTCTCTTGGGACACGCCTGCCCCTCCTCTGTGAATTCGGGAGTGCTTAGTTCTGAACTCTATCCACTACACTACCGAGGCCCTCGTTGAATTGGAATGCTAAAGCATGACATTTAAATTGTCATCTACTCGCAATGTCCCATAATGGGCATCTCTCTCACTTGGGACACACCTGCCCGCCCCTGTAAATGCGAGAGCGCGAAGTTCCGCACTTTTTACACTACGCTACCGTGGCCCCTGTTGAAATGAAATGCCAGAGCATGACATTTAACCTGTCATCTACTCGCAATGTCCCATGACAGCCATCTCTTTTGGGACATGCATGCCCTCCCCTGTGAATGAGAGAACATGATGTTCTGCACTCTAACCACTACACTACCATGGTTCTCGTTGAAATTGAATGCTATACCCTGGCATTTAACTGTGGCTATGTCATGGCGAGGTTATGGAGGCATTGCAGGCGTCTCTCTTGGGACATGCCTGCCCTCCCCTGTAAATGCAGGAGCGCGAGGTTTTTTACATGCGCTCTATACACTATGCTCCCCCCACCCCCCGCCCTCTATAAGGGGAAGGCCCTAGTGTTACATTTAACTTATCTACCTGTTCCATCACTTCGGTGCCCACATAGCAATGGAATGCAAGAGCATTATGTTATCATGGTCTGCAGAAGGGAGGAATCAGCAGGGGAGTCAGCAGCAGGGGAGTCAGCAGCAGGGGGAGTCAGCAGCAGGGGGGAGTCAGCAGCAGGGAGAGTAAGCGGCAGGGGATTCCACAGCAGGGGGAGTCGGTGGAAAGNCAGCAGGGGGAGTCAGCAGCAGGGGAGTTAGCATCAGGAGTAAGTCCGCGGCAGGGGGAGTCACGCCTGCCCTCCCCTGTGAATGCGTGAGCGCGAAGTTCTGCACTCTATTTCACTACGCTACCATGGCCCCCATTGAAATGGAATGCTAGAGTGTGACATTTAACTTGTCATCTACTCCATGGCAGGCATCTTTCTTGGGACACGGCTGCCCTCCCCTGTGAATGTAGGTGCGTGAAGTTTTAACATGTGCTCTACCCATTGCATCACCGGGACACCGCCCTTGCTATGGAATGCAAGAACGTGAAGTCCCGTAGCCCGAGGCTATGTCATAGCAGGCATCTCTGTTGGGAGCCGTCGGTGTGTGTGAATACAAGAGCATGAAGTTGCGCTCTATTCATTGTGTCACCTCGACACCACCCCTTGAATGCCAGAGCATGACATAACGACTGGGCGGTGTCTTTGGGAGCCACAACCAACATGGCCGCCTCCTAGGTGGTGGTTTAGGGAGACATGAACAAACATGGCCGCCAGGGGAATGTGCGAGAAAATATAATTTTTTTGGATTTTTTGAAATGGTAAAAAAAAATTGTTTAACTTTTGAAATATTAAATAAATCTTTTAAAAACATTTATTTTGAAAATAAACTTTGAAAATTAATTTTGAAAATTTTTTTTTTTAAATTAGTTTTTTGGAAAAATAATTTGCCAACATTTTGGAAATTTTTGGAATTTTGGCAAATTTTGGCACTGGCTGCCAAGGTGGCAGCCGTCGAACAGGAATGCAAACACATGAGGTTTGTCATTTCCTTGGTAAGCTTCTGGCTCCCGGGCTCCCTGTCATGATGCTGGCACAGAACATACTATAAATAGCTAGTAATGTGCTTGCACAGAAAATCATGACAGTTGTCCCCTAATGTATTGTCACTTATTTTGCTAGCACAGAAAATCCTGAAAGTTGTCCCCTACTAGAAACGTGTCCCAAAATGGCTGCAAAGTTGCTGACTTATGGATACTGTGCACTAATTGATTGTATAATGGCCTGCACACACCTAAGAAGACATGCAACACAGCAGTTATGTGATTCTCAACCCAAAGTATGGATTCTTGCGTCAATTTGCTCCAAAAATACGACGGCATAGCAGTTACTTTAAAAAACAATGTCAAACAAATTTTAAAAATTTCTAAATATTTCAGCAATATATTCTAGCTTGCATAATTTTATTCCCAAATGTCCACACGTGTGATAAAATAGGTAGTATTAAATAACAACATTTTTTAGTCAAAATATTTGTTGATATTTATGGACGTCAGGTATTAGTATTGCACTTTTTGCAATCGTGTATAAATACATAGAGTTAACACCCAAATGTAAAACTGTTATGAAAAATGAAATTATTATTAAAGGTATAGTATAAAGTGTTAATAATTACCTCATTGTTCCACGCCAGCATTTATGTGAACGAATGCACATATGCTAAAATGGTTGAAGCATCGCTGGTCGGAGAGCAATGTTTATAAGGAAACATTGGTAACTCGTATTCATGTTCACAGTACCAGGCAAAATATTAAGTAGTGTAGACATCCTGTAATATTGTAAGAAACTACTGCAAGAAAGTTTTAGTTAGCATTGAAATATGTAGAAGAAGGTGCTTTCCTTATCTGCTACGAAATATGTACAAAAATACTTGTGGCCTCAGAGGAGCTGCTAAGAAAAGTATATTTGTCAGCTACTGTGCTGACACCCACCACCCCCCTTCCACGCCGACATAATTCGGCAACATCAACTTACTCCAACCCTTTCCATTGCACACACAAACACTGGGGTTGGTCACAGCAGAGAGATATTATTATGAAGGATTAAATTACAGTTTTTTACAATAGCATACACGAATTAAATTAATAGTCTACAAACACCATGAAGTTTTTTTTAGACTTACGAACAGTCGACAGTGTGTAGTGGAGGGAGTGGGTTAATCTGGCGTTTGCGTGTAATCCGTACACCCACTTGACCTTCCCAACTGTTATTCACAAAATATAGCCAAGAAAAGGGTGACACAGGGAAGAAACGAGTAAACCGCGCATTCGGAAATTCTCTGATTAATACAACAGTGGTAAATGTTCCAGCGTAGGGCCTACACCCATTGCAGTGCTCCAGTGTCGAGCCAACAATGTGGACGAGGCTGTACGGTTCGTTACGGTAATACGGACAAGATGGCGGTCATCCCATGCACATGGTGGTCATGGTGGTACATGTTGGTACATGGTGGTCATGGTGGTACATGTTGGTACATAGTGGTCACATTGCGTGGTCCAGTATCCGCTCGTCGCTGCGTATGACCCTCTTATATCAAATGGTGCCACACACACATCGCTGCCATATCAGCATGCCCTGTACGAGCCAAAATGTCACGGTATGAGAAAACCTGTTTCCTGGAAATCGATCATTCTGCCCCGTTTTAACTCACTCACAAACTAATACAACGCCCTTTGAGGTCGACGAGGCATACTGGCACCTGCTTTCAATTCGTTTGACGGCTTTTCACTGACTGATCTTGGTGTAACACGGACCTTTCCGGTCACACAAGAGAGTGAATGTTGGGCCTACATGTAAGCCATATCTCTGCAATCGTAAACACTTATTGCTGGTTCACTGTTCTACACATCCTCCGAGTTTGGATTCGTTCGGGCAATTCTTTCTGGATGTTGCAATTTTCACAAAAAAAAGTGTATTCAGTATAAAATAAGTTATTTAAGATTTAAAATGTAATAAGAACGGTTCTAGAACCAAACACGGAATGAAGATAGCAATTTTTGAAACAAAGACATTGGATAAAGACCACTTTGAAACAACAAGAAACACTTAAATTTATAACAAAACCCAAATATCCTATGATAACACTTTGAACACAAGTTTTATTAAACTTGGCATCATAAGATTGTTATAAACGATGGAAAACTACATAGTAATATAAGAAAAATATTTAATTACAATATTGATATTAAGGCTTATCAATTAGTCTCCAAAAAGTTTCTGAAGCATTAGAAACTGTACAAATCTTTTGCGGGAAAGTAAAATATTAAATCTGCATGTCTTCCGATTCATCGAGATAATTGACGATTACCTCTTCATCATACTCTTCAGATTCTTCACAATGCCGAGCACGTAAACTCTTGCAAAACATCAGGTAGTCAATTTCTTCCCACTTATCTCCAGAGTGTTTTGTTAATAGTTTCTCGACATAATGTCGTTTCTCTTGTTTCACAGGAACCTTGTTTGGCAAAATGTACGGGTTCGTAATATTCTGTGATTTCCCTTTCTTCAGGAAAATTTAAATTGTCCAATATCAACTCTGACATTTGGCTCCCTCTTCAGTACAATGGTGTTGTTTCTTGTTCTCTTCAATGTGATTCTCTTTGATGGGACGAATTTGAAGTGAAGCTGACCAGGTGCCTTAAAAGTTCCAGCAATTGATTTTTTTTCCAGTCTTAGACTAGAACCAATTTACCAACATGTTTAACATTTACAAATTGAGCAAAAATATCTTCATACTCCTGCGGAATAATTAATGTAGCATTTTTCCGTAACGCCCTTTCTTTTTGCTTAAAGACTCTGTCGGCCGGGAGTTACGAATGACCTACAACTGGGAGAATTACTTCCACGCACTTAACATTCGGTGGAGCATCAATCTGAAACCACTTGGCAAGCATTCCTACCATTGAGATGTTTTTGTTTTGGCCCGGATATACGTCACAATATAGCTGTAAAGTAACAAACCCTGACATATCCTTGGTGCATATAAAGTAGTAGACAATGAATGTTATATCATTGGATCTCTTTAGCCGTTCGTTTCCAGTCCATGCAAATACATGGACTGTTTCTGGATTAAGTTTGTTCTTGGAATATCCCTCGCAAACTGTAATATTGTACTGGTAAATTGCCGGAAGTAATAAGCAGCCTGGTCTTGAAGTTTGGGTAAGACAAGGTTCTTTTGTCAAACAAAAGAAAATTTGAATATGCCATCAGTTTCTAAACCCAATAAGTCGTAAATGCCTGGTATTTCAGTATGTGAACCCTATACTTCGTCCTTAACTCCGTTTTATTTTTTTGCCTGTTTCAGCAGAGATTAAAAATTTCATCCTTATAGTACATTCTGAGGATACATATGTGGCTGGCATATTAGATCTGATGTTAAAGTCAGATATAAATGCATTCCAGAATAAATTATATTTCACTTGAAGATCCACACTAGCATTTAAGGCTATCCATAACCTCATCACGGTGTAGTCACTAGGAAGGTACTGCCTGGCACTTTTTTCCGAGTATAATAGGACTGAACACAATGCAAGCTCTGAATATAGGCTTTGACACTCATCCGTCTGCCAATATATTTTCTTGATCAAGTATATATCCCCCTCTGTTTTCCTTAGACAATTTTCCTGTTGTCAGATGTGTTTTATAAACACATTGCACTCTAGCCTTTGGCACACCAAGTACTGATAAAAAACCTTCCCACATACCTGGATATCACCTCGTTGTTTTGACTTCATGGAGTAAGAGAATGTTATTTTTTTCGGAGGGCCTTTCTTGTCACTGGGATGTTTGCAACATGAATTTTTCTGTGAGATGTTCTTGAGTAGAAAGTAGTACTGGACTACTTGGTCGTTGGTTGAATAGAAAGCTTCGTGGAAGTGCCTAATATCTTGCATAGTAATACCACCACACAGATATGTTTTCTTTGAGTGTATGCAATTTATCTTTCGAGGCAAAAACTTCGACTTATATCTGCAACACAAAAACCAACATGTACTCATTAGTATCTTGCTTGCACTGTTAGAGTGGAAAACAAATTATATAAATGAAGTAACAATTTTAAACTAACCTTCTTGCTTTAATTATCTCTTTGTTCCAATATTCTTTGTTGGGAGACCTGCGCCTGCCTCTATTATCTGTCAAAATGGGAGTTCCCAGATCCTCCATATCATCATAAATGAAAATGTGAAAAGTTCTGCTGATGCAATCAAAACAAAGCATTAATTAATGCATATACCAGTCAATTATTGTAGTGTAAACACAGTCGGAGACAAAGATACACAAATAAGATTTGCAGTAAAAACTTAAACATAATGTTATACAGATGATTAAATTTACTTGCATTATAACTAATGTATTATTTAAAGTTATTTGTCCTCAGAATCAAATTAAATTTGCCTACAATCATTAATAGAATGTGGAGATGGTAAACACTGAATAAAGATACCTTAGGGGAAAAAGGCCATTTGTAATGTAGCGGATAAGGTTAGTTTCGATGCAAAACGTATGCTCAGGGTAAGGACAGTTTTTTGCAGCTACACCAGTTGATAAGNCCAGTTGAAGGCTTTTGGAACCACTTGTGTTAGTCTTGTTCAAATTACACTGGGAAGGAATCTATTTTGCTGCATATTATAGATGACATAATGCCCATCGGTAACAACCCTACACGATACAACAGCAAACTCGTTTTTTTTTTTTTTTTTTCATTCTGGATAAGGCAAGTTTTGGAACTCACCTATTACTACGGGTGGCTGTCTAGTATGACTGGTTTATATGGTTGTTGGGTGTGGCCATATAATGTGGTCGGTTTGTCTGTTTGTGTAATAATATATCGCCAATTTTTGCAAAATATTGGTTAAATAGGCTTGTAAAGGGCCTAGACTATAGTTATGTATATCGAGCTGATTTAGCTTAAGCTAGAATTGTACATTCCAAGTTTCAAGGGTCTAGCCATAATGGTTAGCGAGTAGCATTGACGACAACGTGTGCAGTCCAGCTGGGGTCAACGATGGTAACACCAAATACGAATTCGGGTTGTTGGTCCTAACATGCCTTCAAACAAACACCTCATCTTTATACTTACGCTACAATTGTTAGCTGGTCCGAAATGGTATATGAAATTTTAGACAGAAAATTTACTTAGATGGGGAAATGTAGATGTAATTAATTACGAACACATTCGATAAAATCATACATAATATGATGGAAGAGATGACAATAAATTATTACCAGACTGAATGCTGGAAACATTAACTTTCTTTCACTTTTCGCAACAGAAGAATAACTATAACGTGGTATGCTTTTGGCTACATTATTTACCTGCATGGGAAGATATACCTACCACATGACCAACAACCGATCACGAGCGAGCAATGTGATTTAATTGTCAAAGCATCAGCTCAGTCTAGTGGTAGTGGTAGGGGTTGAGCTGTAGTGTAGAATGGTGGAATGGTTATGAGGGTTTGGAGAGTCGAGCAAATGTGAGTAATAAGGGGGTGTGATGTAAGCCCATGATTAATTGTAGGGGGTAGTTTGGTGTATTGGGGGTTGATTAGATAGATAATTGAATATAGTGGTGGGGTGTATGAGTAACAATAAATACCCAGTGAAAAATATGCTAAATTAATTGGAGAGAGAGAGGTGGTAGATTGAGGACGTCTGTGGGGAAGGGAGGGATGTGTAGCGAAGGTGTGAACAAATGTTGAGATAGGAGCGAGGGGAGGCGGTCGTGTGTGATGTAAAACCAATAACATTTCTGATTGGTGGAGCGAAGAAATTGGAACAATTGAACTGCTAATACAAACTGACAGTGATTGGAGTGGGAAAAGGTGTCAAGCAGATCAAATAAAATATTTTTCGAAAGTGGAGGGGTGTGACAAATCTAATGAGATGTTGGAGGGGAGCCAATAAAATGTTGTGATTGAGTAGAGAGGTTAAAGGTTACCCGACTAATCAGTCTAGCTATGGGTTTTGTACCATGGCGTGTTCATGGTTGTTAATAAAATGATAACTATAAGAAATATACAATAATTAAATCTTGACAAATGGCCATCAAATTACATTCAGTAAGTAATAATCAGCCATGCTCAATGTGGCAAAAATTACCTACGCATCTGGTAAATAAACAATGAAATACAGTGGCCATAAAGTATACCATTAGTAGTAACGTGAGCAACAAAATATCGTACTAAGGACACTGGCATACAATTTACATTATTTTGCTACCATAATCACAGACTATATTAATACACACTTGATTGAATAACTAATTGTAAATGGTACTGGAAATACACCCCGTACACTTTACCTAGAAATTGATTCTAGTAATAGCTACTATTTATTTTATTAGTTATTTAATTTCCAGAGGCAGACATATAAAATAAATGAAAACCACATAAATTAGCAGTTTCAGAAAGAACCACTTAATTGATTATTGTTGTAATATAATATACAATGCAATATTAAAAGTTTGTTATATTTTTAAGATGGCAACACTGTAAACAAATGATTAGCTATCAAGATACCATTGGAGTGTCATGGCGCTATGTGCCTTGTTGAAATTATATTGTTCTTTCTTAAAATTAATAAATAGTTTATTCAAGTGATACAGAGTATTTCTTTATAAAACCTACAGGTTGTGGGCCCAGACACCTAATCTTGTATGGTTGAAGTAAAATGGTGCACGTAAATACTGCAACAACAGTTGTTTAATATCGTCGACATAAGAAGTGTCGTTTTGAGGTTATCACGACCAAGCAGCAGCGTGGCGAGAAGGAAAACTGTTCAGAACGGACAAGGAAGGAAAGTTTTTTTTTTAATTGATTAGTTTAATTAATAAACAAAAAAGTTATTATCTCGCAAATTAAGTCTTTGAGCTATTTAATTTGATACAAATGGAAAGAAAGAATTCCAGTCACTGAAGTGCACTTCTTATGATATAACTAGATTGGCTTTACATTACGAAATCAATAAATTGCCTTTACTTGGCCAACTTATAAATTATCAAACTCTAAAAGTTAATAGTACAAACAGATATTTCCATTACTCCGTAAGTTATATGGTTAAAATATGACTTAGTTACTGCATTGTAATGTGATCCAAACATCAAGAAAAATAATCAACAAATCCATGTAGCACTTAGCTGAAATGTAGTAGAGAAATTAATCTCCAGGCAAGACCCTAGAGATGTTCAAGGCCACAATTTACTCACTCGTTTGTGCGGTACTAAACGAGACTCGCTCATTCATATGAGCCTAACTCGTGCGCAACGTCGGCCTGAGCATCCGAGGGTCATGGTTGTCCACGACACACTTTTAAGGATTGGACAGAGTGAGACTAGTTATGTTGGAACTCACTCGTTTGCCCAGACGACCATTTTTCCGCCTGCTGGCGCGACGTTGCCATGACAAGCACACTCATAAATCCACGCGGTGTTCGCAAAACAACGATCCTACGCGTACAGACACACAAAAGGACTTACAGGTCCTGTATATCCCTATTTATTGGTCATATAAATACGACTTTGGTAGGTGATAACAGTGAACGTCACACATAGTAAATAAGTGAAATAAAATTTCCTACATTAATGTATACTTATACTTTGAGGCAGATGGAACTATCGAACCAAATAAATATAAATCACTGAGTCAGCAAACTTACATATGGAGTTTCTTGATGCCGGTTACATTGGAAAGTGTATATCTCGCAACACATGTACACTGCCACGGACGAAAATCAAATCGTCCACGCGCTCAGGCAATATGAGGAACTGTCTGTTCGTAATGATTTGTCCAGCATTGCTATAGGCCATTCACGGTTACTTGACACTTTTCTGAAGCCCTGCTAATGTTATACTTTTGGTTACCAATTACGTATCCTTCCCCTACATGTAAACATAAACACTGCCATGTGACTAATACGTTTTAACTGTCAAATGCTTTGTTTATTGTTTGCAGCTGTTCAAAAAATTTTGTCATTTTTCAAATGCCATTTTGTACGAATGTTTACAATTTAGGCCTATAACCATATTTAGGTCAGCTTTATAACTTTTTGACAATGTCTGTATCGACAATAGTTCTTACGGTTATTATTTTACATTGTAAACATATTTGTTATACACGTATAGCACATTACAAGTAATGCATGTTAATATTTGTGCCGTGACTTTGTTTAACCCTGTTACAACTGCGGGTAAAAGAACTGTACTGTTAACCTCTTGTTGTTGAAATATGTTGGATTATTTCTTTAAAAGGACGGTCTCAGTTAGAATAAATATTAAAACGAAGGAACAGCCAATCCAACGAAAAGACACAGTAAATTCAAGCACGCAACTCGTGTCGCTTATATTTTGTACGTAGCAGCGACAAACTTAAAAGATAGTGGTGAACATGCACACAAATAAGCCTACCGTATCTTTTACTCCGCTAATATTTCTATGCATTGGTTCTTACTGTTTGCTAGGTTTATTTCATTATTCATTTAAATTTATCTGCCTGGGCTTAGTATTTTGTTCGGATTGTGGCAAACATTCAAATCACAGAAACTGTTTCAGGACGTTACACAATTGTGTTTCAAACACATTGGGCAAATTTACGTTGTGATAAATAAACAGACGTTACTTTCAAAACATAAATTTCGTCATAAAAACAGTTTACGTGTTAAAACATATAAATTCGCAAGTCCAATATTTGCAATCACATACACACTGGTCCAACGTAACGTAAAGACAACAATACTTTTTCACACACAGCGGTCATGACGCAAATTACAGTATATTTATACCTGCCGTAGAAAAACAGATTTATCACAACATCGTAACTTGCCTAGGTAGGTTTAAATATCACAACGTGTAGAAACTTGATATGGTAGTTTTATTTTTCACAAGAAGAGAAAATAGCGCTTCATTCAGTCTTTTTTTTTCTATGAGCAAGCCGCCGTCGCCAGTTGCCACTTCTGCCAACTTCGGATTTGTAACCGTTCCGCCATTACATTTAAATTTATAATAATAATTATTCAAACAATAAAATCTTGTTTCAGTCGTAAATTAAAAATTCAAAAATCATTATTTTTGCTGTAATAAGTATGAAATACGCTAAAATTGAAAATGTGTATAAATTTTTTGGTGCTACTAGTGGTGCGAAACTTCCCGAGAGAGAGAGAGAAAGAGAAAGAGAGAGAGCGACAAGCTCCGCTCCGCCTATTCGCTTCTTCCTCGGACGAAAAAAAAAAACACCATGTCACTAGGGCCTACGCACCGTAATTTGCGCTGATTTTTTTAACTGTAACTATGACATATATTTCCTTCAGTGCTACCTAATTATACCAATTATATCAATAGGCAACGTTTAATTTACAAATACATACGAAAAAACAAGGTTAAAAAAATATTTTATCTGTGAACTGTTTATTACTAGCCGTTGCCAACACATCGCTGCTCTCACTGTTTTTAATTCGGATTTAATACGAAATAAATATTACAAGTTATAGAAGATACTAAGTGAAAGTTTCATTTATTAAAGAATACAATAATTTAAAGTTAATCACAGTGCTATATATTTGTTTTTACAAGTTATTTAAAACACAGGGTGACATGTAACTCCTAGGGTGATTTTTCAAAGGTTATTTTCAAAAGTATCGAAGACACCGTGAAACGATTATAAAGACACATTAGCTGGATGCACTGGTGTCAGGTACGTAAACAACTCTGCGTGCCAGCAGAGAGAGAGGTGGGGAAATGTACTTTCTCGTTCTTGCCACCGTGTAAAAAGTTTGTCATCATTTTCGACATTGCTCTGCTCAACATATGTATCCACCACAGCATCTGGCACGCAATGAACCTCGTCCATCTGCCACTCGGTAAACATACTTCTCCATTTAGGTGTTGAAGGTAACACGTTGAGCACCTCTCGTTCTCCTTGGGTGCCATCCTGCCGAGATATATTGGCAAATGAGCTGCGTACGATGTTGAAGGTGTGATTTCTGTCATCTTCAGGAATCGTCAATAAGCGTCGGAAAGAAGGCCGCAAGAAAACTGCATAATCAAATTAACTTCAAATCCAAATTTAGAAGTGCTCTGTTTTTCAATGCATTGATATCCTGAAAATAAAATAGATGCCTTTATAGGACATAAAACATAACAGTAAGAGCAGACATTATTTATATTTGCATACTAAAGACAGCTCAAAGAAGCACGAAACCAATAAAACTAGTATGGCATGTGAAATAGATCCTTAAGGTGGAAATATATCATCCCTCCTGCGACATAACAAATATACATTTATGTCTTACCTCAATGTCACTGGTAAGTGGTGTGCAATGGGATTTATATTGATATAACCACAGCAACACCAGCTGAAGAGTTGGCTCCTTTCCGTTCCCAGGGTGTCCGTAGTTTCTTTGAACAACCCGAGGAAGAACAGCCACTCAGCAACCACTTTATCAGTAAAACCTCCAAGTTTGTCTGAAGAACCCACATAACACAGAATTTGAAGTATTCGTCTATCTTCGAGTGTGCTGACTCAAGCATTACATACTTGCTGTTCCATTCTGTTTCCACGTCTTGAAGAAGTTCAGGCTAAATTTTTCACATGTCCAGATCTTTTGAGATATGCGACATTATCCTTGGCTGCATTTATAGAAAAACGCACGGGATGGATTTCATCTTGCTATGACTCGTCGTCCAATGTATGCCGCAAGACTGAGTTGATGCAGTGAGCTGCAAACAGTAGCCTTGCATAGACTTCCAGTGCCTTTTTTATGCTTGGACCTTGGTCGGTTACAAATCTCACATTCTGCAACACTTCTGCAGAGATCCCAAGTTCTGGAAAATGGTTTTGAATTTCCGCACAGATGTTACCTCCATTATTCAGAACATCTAGGGACCTTAACGTAATCAATGCGTTGTTTATCAGATGCTATTATATATCAATGTAATGGGCAGTAACCATCAAGAAATGCATTTATTTAAAATCATCGGTCCACTAGTCCATTGTAATTGCACAATCCCTCTTTTCCGCAGCAGATTGTACATTGGGAATTATCTCGCAATGTATCCAACATGCCGTGCCAGAGTGCTGCGATGGGGCAGCATGTCTGCTACAGAAACGTGTCCATAAGTTGCCCCTACACTTATAAGTTCCTGTGCAAGTTCCATAAAACCGTAACCATCAACAAATGACAATCGCCGTAGGTATTTTCCATACATCATGACACATTTCTCCATTACGCTGCATTTCACAGAAACCGGTACACGAGCAGAGGCATCACCTGCTGCGTTTTGTTCACAGCATAAGTGATATTTTTAATGTGTTGTCCCAGAACCCGCTTTGAATCGACGCACAGCATTACAATTGCGACAATGAACGAAACTAACAAGGTGTTTCGACGTAGCATCTCTTATTAAAGCAAATTTATTTCACACGTCACTTCGTCCCCTTTAGCTTGACACATCTACTTCATACATCCCTTCCGTTATCTTCCAGGGAACATCTTCACTATTCTCGGAACCCATTGCGTACAGTTATGTAACACGTGAGAAACGATCCACTTACGACTAGAGTGAATACACAATACTCACATGCATTTCCTGTATAGTTGTGGTGTGGACGCTGTGCTGCAACACCACCTCACTCAGGGGGAGCGTGAAAGAGCTGTCGAACTGAACAACCCGCCCATTTGCTGCTCATAGTACTTCGGGCGGTCCACATTTTCGAGTACTCGAATGACCGAATGCAGTTTGAGCGACCAAATTGCATTTTATGAGCGAGTTTTAGCATTCCATTTTCGAGTGCTCGAACTCGTTTAATATAACAGCCCATTCGTGTCCACATCACGAAATGGTATAAACAAGGTGATCACACATGTTCAATGCACATCTCTACAAAGTCCTGAAGCTGGAGATAATATCACTGAACTAGAAAGTTGAAATACTTGAATAGTCGAATACCAAAATATTGTAGATGCGCAATTATTGGAAGCATAAAATTATGAATACCAAAATATTGGATGAAATCTAGAATACTTCAAATCTTGAATAGTTGAATAGTTCGACCCTCTGGAACACAGGAACAAATAAAGTCTGGAAGAATTAATTATCTGTTCCAGAGTCAATAAAACATGGAATGTACAACCGGAGAAAAATATTCATATTGTGTACTAACCACTCTTAGATGGGAAAGCTGAAAATGCTTACATGTTGAACACAAAAAAAAATTACTTATTTCCTGAAATCTATCCTACATGACATGAACTAAAAAATTAAAGCATGAGAAAACTAAATTGCTGCTGAAATCTCTCCACTCGCGGGAGCACACGCCGAACATGTCATGGTGGCTTTAAGTCAGTACAATTAGTGCGCAAAAATGGTTAGCAGCGGCAGAAGAATGCAAACTTGCACATTGCGCGTGTGGGCACAAAGGTTACAAATTTATAGGTCGGGTCATTCCTAGAGAGCGCTGGGGGTACCTAAACCGGTCCACAACTACACACATATGTTCCGCAATAATAAATACACACATTGCACCTCTCACAAGTAGCGCAGACAAGGTACAACAAAAATCGTCCAATGCTACAGTACAAGGATCGAAATGCAAGGAACAAAGCTGTAATAAATAAATTAATATAATATATATAAATTTANCAATGCTACAGTACAAGGATCGAAATGCAAGGAACAAAGCTGTAATAAATAAATTAATATAATATATATAAATTTAGGATAGGCCTATTTTCAATAATTAAAATATATATATTTACAACACTAAGATCGGTGTAAAATTGAAACCAGGTGGCTCTGCTAATAACATTTATTCCCAATTGTGCAATGGTCTAAAAAAAATCCCGAAAATAATAAAACCTATGGAATCTTACAATTAGTGATTCACAAGTTCAAAGCAGCACACCTCCAATGTGACAGCAAGAAAAAACAGTTGTGACCTGGATGACACTCTCGAAGGAAATTCGGCTAGCCAAAAGGAGAAATGTGAGACCTGTAAATTTCTCCAACATCACATCAGGCCACTTCATAAAAAAAGCATCTTCAAGATCGGCGTGCTGCACGGTCGCATATTGGGGAATAAATTGAAAAGTTGGACCAAATTAAAAAAAAGAGATTGTCGTTGGAGATAGAGATTAATGTTTGGTGCCGAAATTTTGGCCAAACGCCTAAAACACCTGGATATTTGGAGAGCTCTAAGCCTCTCAATGCCAATACAGTCTCGTTTCCAATATATGAATAGCTCATGAAAAGAATAAATTATTATTTACATTTATAAACGTTTCTCCAGCTGGTCCTTCTAACTACCAACCTCCTCGCTGGCATTACAACGACCGTCAACAGCCACGGCCTTCAGCCTTCAGCCAAGAAGCCACCCAAAACCGCATTTAGATGAGTTTTCACAGATCACCAAAAGTAATTCATCTCCAGCTGAACATAATCCCGAAGAGGGCAGCTTGGATTCTGTGATATCATCAATAAGTTCATCCTCTTCAGATTTCCTTTAAAATTCAGTTTGTTTACATATTATTATGTTTGTGTGAAATCTATCCTTGTGTTTGTGATATGAAATTTGATGACCATGAACCGAGCACTAAGAACATCTTTGCAGGAACCGAACCATGGGGTGGAGCGAAGTTGACGGACATTACATGTAAAACTTATAAAAATAATTTACACATTTTTTTCGAAAATTTTCTAAATTCTTATAAATAATTTTAAGCATTTTTCAGAATTTTTACAGTTATTTTTACAGTTTTGTTTTGATTTTCTCGGGTTTAATTTTCCTGGGGTCAAGGTCAACGTAGTGTATATCCAAGATGGTGGTCGGGGTCAGTTATGTAATTTATCCTCGAATTGTTATTTTTTTGTGATTTGTTTAGATTTTTTCGGGATCGAGTTTGCCCGGAGTTAAGATCAAGGTCGCGGTCACTCAAAACGATAGTCGGGTTCTTTAATGTAATTTCTTCCCCGATTTTTACAATTTTTGTTTTTAAAATTTTTTGAATTTTTTCTATGTTTTTAATTTAAGGTTACCTAGAATCAAGGTCAGGGTCACCTCGGGTCAAGGTTGAGTTCATGGAAATCCAATATGGTGGTTGTAATAAATAATGTAATATTTTCTTATGATTGTACAGTTTTTGTGAATTTTCTTTTTTTTTATTTGAAGGTCGTTCAAAGTCACGGGCACAGTGTCAAGGACATTAAGTCAAGGTCACCCGTGTCCTAGATCGTTGTCGGCTGAAGTCACAACATGGTGGCGGCGGTTGGCGCCTGTCTCCTCTACCGGGTGCGATGTTCTAGCTCTCATAATTTTACTACGATTGTTTCCTTCACTGAGATGTTCGTGGTATGTTCACCAAGAGCACCAAATCAAGATGTCCCATTTGAGCTAAGTGAGTTGTCTTCGCGAGTAGGAGAAATCTTTGGGAATAAACACACTTTACAGGAACACTTAATTCAAAGAATTAGTTATTGTTTACAACCTAAAAATTAAAAAAGAACTATAGGCCTACGTATGTTAAACAATAGCACTGTTTCCAAGAAAGAAAAACATTTTCAGTAATGCATGGATTGTTTGGTGGATATTTGCATTATATCAATGGGAATTATAATGTATGTAGGTGATACAAATTTAAAGGGTTTTGATAATAACAATAAATATATTTGGTCACAGACATAAATTTTTATGAGGGAACGGTGATCTACTGGTCATCTTCCCACTACGGCAAGCAGGAGTTTGATTAATAGCAGGGTAAAACACAGATTTTTGGAAGTGGGAAACTTGGTGGACGTTGTCTCTGGTCGGTGGATTTTCTCGGGGTGCTGTAGTTTTCCCCGCCATTGCATTCCGCCGCTGCCTTGTATCCGCCACATTTCATCATCGTAAGCATTTTAGAGACCTCAACTGTTATGTGCCGCTTAAATGTCTCACTGTTTTGTTTTTCTCTGGGCAGACAGCACAAGTTTTCTGTATACAAGTACCCAACATATAACATTTAAAAAAAGTTTCGTAAAGTAAAATGACGGAAGCGTAATTTATTTTCAGTTCGTCGCGGTGACGTCCGCATCTGCATCAAAACCTAACTGGATTACACTCACTGGGAGCCGAGCTCGACGTAACGCACCTAACTAGGCAGACGTCCACAAACCAAGACGTCAACAAACCAAGACGTCAACAAACCAANAGCTCGACGTAACGCACCTAACTAGGCAGACGTCCACAAACCAAGACGTCAACAAACCAAGACGTCAACAAACCAAGACGTCAACAAACCAGTCTCCTCCATAAGTAATAATAACGTATTATAATGTNACAAACCAAGACGTCAACAAACCAAGACGTCAACAAACCAGTCTCCTCCATAAGTAATAATAACGTATTATAATGTACGCACAGTATGTATTCTGCAGCAAACAGCGAAGTCATCCTGAGGGGCGGGGCAGTGGGAAGACATAGGCTTAGAAAATAACATAACGTTTGTGTATACTGAAATACTGGTGAATTATTGCTATCTTTGTTCGATACAGGCAAGTTTTAATAACACCGTATTTTAAATTCAGCAAAGCCTAGTATAGTTGGTCTGTATTTATTTTTGACCTAGCAGTGTTGCAGACAACGTTATAGTATCACACAGTACTGCAGAGGCTAGCTCCAGTGTTAAAACAAAGCCATTTTTGCAGATTTCACAGAGAGTTCGGTGTCCACAAGTTTGGGAAAAGTAGCTCAAAAACGCAATCAAGGTTTATACAAATAAAGAAAAAGATATTGCACCGAGCAACGTACATGTTTTTAGTAATTCCCTACATTATTGTAATAGGTAATGCTGGACGGTAAAATCGATTCTATGGACATACAGACATACAGTGCGAGCTCTGGTATAGTAAGTACTATGTCTTGCAAGGTCGGTGTTGTATGTTCGTGGGATGTTACGAAAGTACTTTTAATGAGACGATTGTATGTTGCATTCCACAAAGTATGAAGTATGGTCCTACACGGATTAATACCGTATTTATTTTTATTTAATGTAGTATTTGTAGTTCCATAGTTTCATAAATTTAGTTCTTTTTTTTTTTTTTAATTTTTACTACCTTTTTGCGGGTTCTAACGTAGTTCCGTTACCGATATATGTAATTTTATATACAGTGAAGTAACAAATAAGTTGGTTATTAAAACAATTATATCCTGAAAATTTTATTATTACATTCGATGATATTCGATATAGTGCTTGTGGAACCAGAATAACAGTGTGAAAAAACTATAGTATCCTACACTGAAGAGCCAAAAAAACTGGTTTAGGCGTGTGTTACAATGGCAGGTTATCACGATTTAAGTGAGTTTGAACGTGGTGTTATAGTCGGCGCACGAGAGATGGGACATAGCATCTCCGAGGTAGCGATAACATTTGGATGTTCGCGTACGACCATTTCACGAGTGTACCGTGAATATCGGGAATCCGGTAAAACATCACATTTTCGACATAGATGCGGAAGGAAAAAGATCGTGAAAGAACGGGACAAACGCCGNGGGGGGGGGGTGACTACGCGTTATTAGGCAGGTGTGCCAGTTTTTTTGGCTTTTCAGTGTACATCGTATGGACGGTTTCCGATAAATTTTATGAATGTATGAGATATTTGGGCAAATGTGTAAATGCCTAAGCTCGGAAAACAGGGTCACTGTCATAAAAAAATGGTGGCTTCCACTACACCATTAACTCGAGACAGTACTGAAGAGTGCCATTTAGAGTAATGTGCTAGTACTACACCATTGAGCTATGTGCCTGGAACCCTATTTTTGGTATATAGTTAGTTTATGTTTATTGTTAATCTGTTGATTGCCTCATATAATGATTTGGCCTGTTGTAAACGTATATATCATATATGTAATTCATAATGTACGTCACTGTGATAAAGGATCTGTATGCATGTAACATTTTACAGTTCATAGTATCGTCTCTAATAAATATATATGTCATGTTTAAAGATCGGTATTTACATGATAAAATGTGTTCTTACCATCGCATATAGACTGAAATGGTCCGCTGAATAGTGCTTAGTGATGGTCCTCATATTACTTGTGGTTTGACGTTGTTATACTTGTAATGTACACGATCGTTATTCCATCTTTAAAATATTCATGCAATATTTTATGACTTTTTCAAGCTTCGTTTAATCTGTAACACTACTCATTATATAATTTTTTACAGTTTTTTTTAACATATGCCAATAAAGCGCATTTACAGACGTTTACCGCCAACACTATTTGCTTGTTTAGGGCAGTGACACTTTGTATTTTTGTAGACGTAAGAAACTATTATTTTACGAGTATTGGTTACTCTCTACAAATGTCACGGTTTCATACAAACATTTACTAAACGTTTATGTACATATATTTAATATTTATTATACACAGTTTATTATAATCATATATAAAAGCATCGGGTCAGTAGTTACCATGTTGTTCGAAACCCACTTTTATCTTGACGGTCGCATTTGTTACCTGTGTGAATAACCGTGCGACGAACTTACTGCGCTGAGCGGCCGCTGCTTTTCAACTTGTCCTTTTTACCGGCTGGATCAAACGCTTTTAATACTACGCAGCAGAATGAAGACCGTAGTGTCTAGCAGACAGCCACGTATACGCTATCTAGCGGGATTCAGCTGGCCCTACCGCGTGATGTACGCCATTAATACGGGCCCGGTGCCCAGAGACGTCATTCTCTTTCACATTTAATCGCTAGCGGGGATCCTGTTTAGTTAGTGCACTTTAAATTCATTTCTCTTCAAGTTTCTCGTAGGACGAGTTGTTTCGACGGTATTTAACCATATAAGAGGCCAAAACTTAAATGTTTTATTTTTTGGGAAAAATGGCCTATGTTTAAAGAGCTGTATCTTGGAAACTACTGAACGTAAAAAAACAGCTTGGATCTATTATTGTCGAAAATTTAATATACTTTAAAAAAAGTATGGGATACTTTTTTCCGTCAGACGTATATTTCGGAAGATATTGAGCAAAAACTGAAAAAAGAGCTCAAATTTCGCTGTTTTTTGGCTGCCACGCTGGTCGCACACCTTTTCGGGGGTTGCAAAACTTGAATTTCTACTACGGGCTTGGGTCCAAACAACATATCAAAATATTATAACTACTGAATCAAATGCAAGGTCGGATGTTTATATTGACTGGACTACACGTCAACAATTGTCGTTTAAGGAACTGATTTAGGTGCGTCATGACATGACCCCGTTATGAAATATTTGGATTGTTTCCACGAGAATATGCATTGTAATAACCTAACAGAATATTCCATTGCTAGTACCCTCAACCCCGATTACAGTACTGTTCGGTACAAGCAGTAGAATATTCTGTCTCATACAATCCATATTGTTGTGGGACAAATCCAAATATTGTTAAAGTTGTTCGGTTTGAGGTACTATCTGTTTTGTAGTAGGAAATCAGTGCTCTGCTGTGGCAAATCATGTGTACAGTAGCATCTACAATCACAAACACGAATAAAAAAAACATGGGTTCGTGTACTTATGTACACGCGTTAAAAGTTATACTTCTTTGGCGTGACTAAAATTTAATTTTATTACGTATGCAAATAATTTATGTAAGTAGGAAAACGATAAAATGACCGAAGAAAGACATTAAATACAATTAATAAATGTCTGATTAAAGAACATAATTAAATACTTTAAAAAATTAACCTCAAAAACTTGAAAAAAATTCAAAATTGTATTATATAATTTTTGTCACTAATAAATTTGTCATGACACAATGTAAGTAAAATTAATTAATAATATATATTCACAATGAATTACGGATATAAATTAAATGTTTTTCAATGTGCTTATCACATGAATTGATTTTCTGTCGGTTTTGAATATAACCACGTGTTATGTTGTGTACCTTGCGTTTGTACACTGAAAAGCCAAAAAAAACTGGCTCACATGCCTAATATCGTGCCCCCCCCCCCC